>JANRMT010028174.1:172264253-172315097 GCA_026402145.1 Polypterus bichir lapradei | reverse complement strand
GTGGATTAAATAAAAAGGCTGTAGTTATCAGCAGGGAGACGTGAATACCGTGGCGAAGCAAGGAAGGGAATGTAGAGACTGGAGCGACAGACGGCCTTATATAGGCAGGCAGCCAACAACATGGGAGGCGTTGGGATGGGGGACCCAACGCCGCCTCACACGGTGACCGAGCTGCAGGCTATGGACGTATATATGTACGTAAGTAGGATTCAGTTAGCTTTGGGAACCCGTGTACCAAATTTCTTGAAGATGGGCCCATAAGTAACAAAGACCGTTGAAAAGTTCAATATGGCGGCCGACAGTGGCATCATATCACTGAAATAAGTACCAAATTTCAGCCTTCTACCTACACGGGAAGTTGGAGAATTAGTGACGTTGGAAAGTTCAATATGGCAGCTGACAGTGGCGTCACACCACCGAAATAAGTACGTACATTGGTTTCGGTTAACGCAGGGAAGCCGCCTACCAAATTCGTTAAGATGGGGCCTTGAATAAGAAAGTTCAAGATGGCGGACGCTGTTGATTGTTATGACCGTTACGCGTAGAATTTCGAAATGAAACCTGCTTAACCTTTGTAAGTAAGCTGTAAGGAATGACCCTGCCAAATTTCAGCCTTCTACCTACACAGGAAGTTGGAAAATTAGTGACGTTGTAAAGTTCAATATGGCGGCTGACAGTGGCGTCATACCACTGAAATAAGTATGTACATTGGTTTCGGTTAGCGCAGGGAATCCGCCTACCAAATTTCGCGAAGATGGGGCAATAAATAAGAAAGTTCAACATGGCGGACGTTGTCGACCGTTATCGACCGTTATGACCGTTACGTGTAGAATTTCGAAATGAAACCTGCTTAACTTTTTTAAGTAAGCTGTAAGGAATGAGCCTGCCAAATTTCAGCCTTCTACATAGATGGGAAGTTGGAGAATTAGTGACATTGGAAAGTTCAATATGGCGGCTGACAGTGGCGTCATACCACCGAAATAAGTACGTACATCGGTTTTGGTTAGCGCAGGGAAGCCACCTACCAAATTTCGTGAAGATGGGGTCAGCCTTCTACCTACACGGGAATATGGAAAATTAGTGACGTTGGAAAGTTCAATATGGCGGCTGACAGTGGCGTCATACCATCGAAATAAGTACATACATCGGTTTCGGTTAGCGCAGGGAAGCCGCCTACCAAATTTCGCGAAGATGGTGCCATAAATAAGAAAGTTCAACATGGCGAACGTTGTCGACCGCTATCAACCGTTATGACCGTTACGTGTAGAATTTCGAAATGAAACCTGCTTAACTTTTGTAAGTGAGCTGTAAGGAATAAGCCTGCCAATTTTCAGCCTTCTATCTACACGGGAAGTTGGAGAATTAGTGATGAGTGAGTGAGTGATTGAGTGAGGGCTTTGCCTTTTATTAGTATAGATAATATATAGTCATGTGAAAAAGTTTGGGAAACACTCATAATTTGGATTTTTGTTTTGTGACATTAAGTGTACTGAATTAACAGAAAATATGCAATATGCATCATAACAAAATTAGACAGGTGCATGAATTTGGGCACCCCAACAAGAGATTTTGCATCAATTCTTAGTTTTTTACTTTTTTCCAAATATAACAGCCTTTGACGAGTGTCTGGATTCTGGATGGAGGTATTTTTGACCATTCTTCCATACATAATCTCTCAAGTTCAGTTAAATTTGATGGCTGCTGAGCATGGACAGTCTGCTTCAAATCATCCCATAGATTTTCGGTGATGATCAAGTCAAAGGACTGAGACAGCCATTCCAGAACATTGTACTTCTCTCTCTGCATGAATGTCTTTCTAGATTTCGAACCGTGTTTTGGGTCATTGTCTTGTTGGAATATCCAACTCCTGCGTAACTTCATCTTTGTGACTGATGATTGAACATTATCCTGAAGAATTTGTTGATATTCGGTTGAATTCATCCGACTCTCGACTTTAATAAGGGACCCAGTCCCTGAACTAGCTACGCAGACCCACAGCATGATGGAACCTCCACTAAACTTGACAGTAGGTAGCAGGTATTTTTCTTGGAATGCGTCGTTCTTCTACCGCCATGCAAAGTGCTTTTTATTATGACCAAATAACTCAATTTTTGTCTCATCAGTCCAAAGCACTTTGTTCCAAAATGAATCTGGCTTGTCTAAATGAGCATTTGCATACAACAAGCGACTCTCTTTGTGGTGTGAGGGTGTGAGTTTAGAAAGGGCTTCTTTCTCATCACCCTGCCATACAGATGTTGTTTGTGCAAATTGAACGATGTACAGGTACACCGTCTGCAGCCAGATGTTCTTGCAGGTCTTTGGTGGTGATCTGTGGGTTGTCTGTAACCATTCTCGCAATCCTGCGCATATGCCGCTCCTGTATTTTTCTTGGCCTCCCAGTCCTGGGTTTTAACAGCAACTGTGCCTGTGGCCTTCCATTTCCTGATTCCATTCCTTACAGTTAAAACTGACAGTTGTAAACCTCTGAGAGAGGTTTTTGTAGCCTTCCCCTAAACCATGATACTGAACAATCTTTATTTTCAGATCTTTTCAGAGTTGCTTCAGCAAAATCAGCAAAATTACAAGGATACCCAAATATTTGCACAGCCAGTTTTTCACATTTGATTTAATTTCATACAACTAAATACTGCTTCACTAAAAATCTTTGTTCAGAACACACCCCAGTACTCAGATGTTCCTGTTATCTTTTTTTGTTGACAGTAAATTATTAAGCAGACTGAGAGGGGCTCCCAAACTTTTTCATATGACTGTATGTGTGTGTGTGTGTGTGTGTGTGTGTGTATATATATATATATATATATATATATATATATATATATATATATATAGAGATATATATACACTGTATCTATGTCTATATCTCTATATCTCAAAAGAAGGTAGTAGACCTTGTTAGCACTGAGATCTTTTGCAAAGAGCTAGCAGTAAAAGTACAGCTCTCTTGTATTTACTCTTAGGTTCCTCAGTTTTGTTTGCTCACCTGGCCTAATTTAAGTCCTGGACCTCAGGATAGGCAGTAATAGACTGAGCATGAGCATTTCCCCTAAAGGCTTTGTGTGTTTCACCTTTAGATAGAGGGATCATACATGAAATCTTTGTCATTCTATAACAAAGATTGCCAGCCTTGTTTGAGCAGATTTTAATCATTTTACATATTTTTTCAAGACATTTACTCGTAAGAATATAAGGATTTTTTTAATGAGTGCTAGTTATTTAGTCAAATATGTGATTCCTGCTCAGTCTTTTTCAGGTGTGTAAAATCAGGATTTGATAGTTCCCTAGAAGTTATTTTCAAGCACATTAACAATTTTACAGGCATCTAAAAATCTCTGTAGTAAAACATTTTTCAATATTTGTCAATGTCAAATTTATTTATATAGCACATTTAAAACAACATAAGAATGCTGTGGCCAAAGTGCTTTTCAATAACTGAACAAAAGAAAAACATACAATTAACTTGAATAACATAAATAGAAATAAAATTAAAGAACATGAACATAAAATAAATAATAAATAGAAGTAATGTTACATAATCACAATGTCACAATCACAATGTCTAAAACCACTTATGACTGTGACCTGTGCCTCATTCTGATTTACTAGACTTACTAGTAATTACTAATAATTTATGGCTTTCTTGTAAAGCATTACCTTACTTGGCGGACAAACCATGATGATGTTACTTATTACTTTTCAAGTAAAAAATACACTACACGATTTATGGTATTTGTTTGTCGTTATAACACTGGACTTGGTTTTCATTTCCTGGATTGTTCAGTCCCTCACTTCTATTGAAGTAAAATATATTTAAAGTATGAAAAATTACACAGGCACAAATGCTGCTTCATTATGTTCTCATTATAAAGCACTTTGTTTTATTAGCTTAAGGTAAATGAGTTAACAAACATATTAGGTTGCTTTTATCAAAGTGAACTAAAATAAGTAAAATAATGAGCAGATTGAAATGTACTCTAGATTCTAAAACCTATGACAACAGACATGCACCCATTTATTTTTTTTATTTCAACACAAAATAAGATTCAGATTAGGACAAAATTTTCAAATTAGAATTGATTCATATTAGGATTCTTTAACAGTATTGTAAATAACATATACTAACGCTTTGAGTATCTCCTCTTCTCTAACCAGTTTTCCTGGTTTGGATTTCAGCGACAGTTGGCCATGCAAGTTAGCCCTGACTTCCTTTGCCCCACCTATGTTCCCTAGTCAACTGAGAGATGTATTCCCTCCAGTATCCCCTGGGTCTGCTGTCAGAGCATTCACCCTGTGCACCCTGCCAGATGCAGCTCCAGGGAAGAAGCTCAGGAGTTGCCCTTCCAACATACCAGACCACCTCAACCAACTCCTCTCGACCTGAATTGGTAGCAACTCCACTTTGAGACTATACCTAATTGCTTTTCATGCTACGATTTAATGTCAGCCCAACAGCCCTGCAAAGAAACCTCCTTTGTACCACTTCTACTCATGATCTCCCCTTCAGTTTATGACCATAAGTAAGGACTGTGATGTAGATTAACTGGTAGACTGAGAGCTTTGTCTTTATACTTGGCTCCAGCCTTGCCACCATGGACTGAAACAGTGCTTATAGAACAGCTGCCACTGCTTGTAAATTTCACATTCCCTTTTTTCATCATACACTAACAACATCCTGAGATTTCTGAACTCCTCCATTAATGACATTTGTTGTTGTACCCCCCAACCCCGAAATCTTACCCTATCTTGCAGAGAGAGTAATCTATCCCTTTCCAGAAGAGAACCATGTCTTCAGAGTTGGTTGTGCTTATCCTCTTCTCTGTCACTTCACACTTGGCAGGGAATTGCTCAGATTTATTCCAGTGATCACAGGCAGATAAGGCAAGGAGGACAACATCATCTGCACAAAGGAATGATGCTACTCCTAGCCTCAGCAACTGGACACCCTACCATCCTTAGCTATGCCTTGAAAGCCTGTGTATGAAAACTACAAACTGTAGCAGTGACAAAACGCAGCTTTAATGGAGTCTGGCAGTGACATTGAACAAATTTGAGTTAACAGCAAGTATTCAGAAACTTTGCTCGCTCTGTTCATAAAGGGAATGAATACCACACAAAACACTTGCTCATGGACGTGGTCATATGTTTTTTTTTTTCAAAATCCCTAAAACACATGTACACTGGGTTATCTAACACCTATGCACATTCCAAGCAGAAGAGCTTGTCCACTTTTTAACAGTCATTTCTGAGTCCACATTTTTACTCTTGTATCTTAGGCTGGAACATTAGATGGAAATTCCTTTCCAACGTCCTTGCATAGACCTTACTAGGGAAGCTGAGGAGGGTTTGAATATGGAAGTGGTATTGTCATATACACATATTAAATGGACTTAACTTTGAAAGGACTGAGGCTCTTGCTTATTGCAAAAGTAATCAAATAAAAAGGCCACCCTGAACATAACAAAAAAAACCTATGGAATTGATGTACTTGTATAGTGAAAGCAAATAGATGTGATCCAGGACGAGAGCCTGTCCATTCAGAGTTAGTTTTATATTTGCAGTTGATTATGGCTTTAATCTACCTGTGACCTTGTGCTATATAAAGCTAATTCAGAAATTTGGTCTATTAATGGCTGATTGGAAGTCATAATAATTGATGTGCAAGATGTTCTAGTTTTGACTGCACAAAAATTACACGGCGGCTGTCATTGTAAAGTCAGCACTTTAAAATGTGATTAAATAAATGACATGCCGTCTGTTGAAAGCCAGGCTACTTTTGGTCAATTGCATTTAAATCTGTGATAATTCTAGATGAATTACAAGCTGCAAATCATAACTTTGCTACATTTAAACATAGCAGCCTGTAAAGGAAGCTCTAACTTTGTTTTTATAGTATCATATTTGTTTGTTTGGCTTTAATTACTGATACAGTAATATTTACTTTGAGAAAGTTAGTAAAATTTTCAGCTTTGTAAACCTCTGTTGAATTTGGTAGATGGATGTCATGGCCCACATTGCCCCAATTACTTTATTCTGTTTGTACACGTGGGGTTTAGCTCACTGTCACATTACAAAACATCCTGATGGAGTGTACCGTATGTTAAAAAAAAAAAAATAGCAAACAGGTGATAATGACACAGTGTAAATTTCTTTCTTGCTTTGTGTTTCTATACAGTGCAGAAGCACTTTTGTGCCTTGTTTACATTGGTAATACAGTTATCAATGTTGTGACAAAACTAAGTATTATCACTTGTGAAACTGCTTACCTGTTCAGTGTGTTATGGCTGCCTAACCATAGTTCTGTAATTACACCCTTGTAATTTTATTTAGTCTACTCAAAGTGCAGGGTACATCTTGCCTGAAGAAGGGGCCTGAGTGGCTTTAAAACTTGTATATTGTAATCTCTTTAGTTAGCCATTAAAAGGTGTCATTGTGCTTTTGAAATTGTTGGTAATTAACTTAAGAATGTAATTGGCCTGTTATTCTGGGAAGAATATCATTAGAAATAATTATTGAATTTGAGTATAGTAAAGTAGAAATGCCTTCCACTATTAATTGAAATGAATGTACACTTACATTAAATGCTACAGTAGTGTAATTAAGCCGTCCTTATACTCTGATATTAAACTATATCTTTGTGTAATGTTTTAGGCTTTTAATTTACAGTCTTGTGTGTATTGATGGAATGGCCAATAATCTATTGAGGATTAGTTTGGCAGACAAAAATGTAGATTTTCAATCCATAGTATTGTTCTATATTTGGACTCCACAGCCTAATTACTAATGCCTTAGTCTCTGCCAGTTACAGACTTACCCCACAGCAAATGAAATAGAAATGACACTTTAACTAAAAGCCCTGTGGCTGAAACAAAAGGCAGCAGCCTGGGTACTGGACCTCGGTGGGGGTTGATATATTGTATGCTGCTGGGGCCCTTAATCACAATCATGGCTGCAAGCTACTAAGAGCAAATGTGTTATTTTCATACAATATTGGTCTCCGCAGTTGCAAGGCAGAGTTGCATTTTTATTGCACCATAGCACAATATGAGGTAACATTCACAGGTTGCTTTTTTGAAGGTGGAGATGGAGTAATGTTCCATTACATATTGTACTCGTGCACATCCTACCTCTTTTGTTTTCTAATTTTTACATTGTGAGTTGGGTCACAAAGCCTAAGGTGGTGAGCTGTCTGACTGATCCATCTACCCTGCTGGCTGGAGGCCTGTAAACGTATGTTAATTCCAAAAGCTCAAAATTTTCTCAACAGTTAATTGCTTAGTGAAAGTGCATGCTAGAGCCCCAACGTCTTAATTAATCCTTCCTTTTATTAATTATTCTGTTTTGTTATTCTAGAACAAGATATTATATTTTTTTAGAACTTCAGGTTTTACAAGAGCCTTCTTTTTTCCTTTTTGCCACTACATATGCTTGGGCTTATTTTGATTAACATGCCCAAATCCACTCTGAAGTATGGCACATTTATTCTAGAATTTCATATTTTAAGATTTGATTATAGTTCCTTTAATTTACATGACTGTAAAATTGATCCTTTTCTGTGTTCTTTTTGAACTAGTTTTGTAGTGTACTAATTCCCTGCAAGATATTAAACACTTTAGTCATGTCACCTATTAATCTCCTTTTGCTTAAACTAAAATTGCTCAGGTCTTTTAGGCTTTCCTCATAGTTCATATCCTGCAATCCTAATGCCTAACCCTAGTCGCTTTTCTCTGGACTTTGTCTAGCATTTTGATGTCTTTATTTTGTAGTCTAGGGACCAAAACGTCACACAGTGCTCCATGTGAGGCCTCTATAGTGCATTGTTGGCTTGAGTAACAATCCTCCTTTTATCTTGTGCTGTATACATTGTGTTATATAGCCTAACATTCTGCTAGCCACATTTATGGCTTCTGGATACGGCCTGAAAGTTGATAATGACAAATCCACTGTGACTCTTAGATCCTTCTCATAAGGGGTACTTTCAAGTTTAAGGTTTGCCTTTTTGTATTCAAATCTAACATTTTTACTTCCTATGTGTAATAATTTACATTTACCTACATTAAATTTCATCCACCACAAATCTGCCCAAGCCTGTATGCTGTCCCAGTCCCTCTGTAATGATTCTGTGGATTCTAGATTATCTGACATGTGCCATGCTAGTTCAGTATGTGAATGACTTTAGTGCAGGTGGAAGCTCCTGTCGCACTTCATACAAATGTTGTTACGGTTCTGCCTTTGTCCAGAAACAGTTTCATAAGCTTTATGAACTTAGTCTCAGAAAATCTTTCTCCTGTGGGATGACTGGGATCTTTTCCTGAATAAGTAATGGTCTTGCACATGTACTTTGTCAGCTTGTCCACGTCAATCATACACAGGAAGTTCTGAAGTCTACTTGTGCCTTTACACTGTAGGAAGATAATGATACCTTGGTGAGCTCTGTAAGCCCTGCTGTTTCGTTGAAGGACATGCATGTATCAGATCTAGTGCAGGATGATGCTTGACCTGTTGCAGCAACCAAATGGTACCATCTTTTGCCTTTATGCTTGGCGCAGCTGCATTGTTCTTATGTGTGAGTGGATTTTACTTGCAAGGAGGGTTTCTGTTCTCTTCCTCTGGTGTAGAACCCTCATCCTCATCTGAGTTCATTTCTGTTATAGCGCGTCTTTATTTGAAAACAGCAATGTCAGATCGGGGGGAACATTAACGTGACTGAGAGGATAAAACTGAATAAAAAAAAAAAGTGCTAACTTTTACAAGTACCATAAATTTACACAGGCTGTTACAGATTCAAATGAGATGTATGTTTTTATTATATAATAATAATAAAAATAGAAGCTCACTACTAATTTTGGACGACCCAGGAATCGAACCCACAACCTTTTGATTATGAGACAGTGGTTATTACCACTGCACCAATCAAGAGGACATATCTACTTTGTACCCTAAGCCAACTTCTTTTTCTACGGTTATATTCTTGAATAAAAGCACACTTGTTATACATTTTGCGAAACTGATCACTTGATATTTGGACTTTGCACACATTATACCCTTCATGTCTACATTTTGTCATTTATTACTAAAACATGAAAAACCTTTCTGTTTTAGTTATGTGCTCAGCAATTCCTGCCTTGCATTTCCTGTTATCCTAAATTTACATGGATCATTGTAGACATGAAATGTATGTATTCCAAATAACGATATAATATTTACCCAATACAACTGCAGGAACCTCACATCCATATAAACACACTTGAGCTCTGAGAATTTTGCAACTGCCTTAGGCTCCGTTGGGAAGGGGGATGTGATAGAAGGCTGCTTGTGCTAATCAACACAGTTGCAAAACAAAGGTCACTATTGGAGAGTTGCGAAGGAATTTTAAGGTGGCCTGGGATTGCAAGTTTTTTCATAAGCTTCAGAGATTCTTGTGTTAATCAGGTGTACAGTGTCTTGCTAAAAATAGTGAGTACATATATAAAAATTTGGCACCTAACTTCCTTAAGCACTTGAGAATAAATATTATTTGTTCCTTGTGTTTTGTTTGATTTCAGCCTATTTAATACTAAGCAGTACTTCTCCCTCTACAATTTCCAAATATCTCAGTATCTCCTTAGTAGTTCCTGTTACTGCCTGGAAGTTATCCACTTACTCGCATGTGAAAACTCAAATGTGAGCAAATTTAGAGTATTTGCTATTTCAGCATCTGTATATTTTAATTCACCTGTACTATTCCTTAAATGTTTCACCTCCTCCTCATCTGTTCTTTTACTACTAAAATACTGAAAGAATCTCTTTGGGTTATCTTTCGCCTTATCTGATATGTTCTTCTCTAAATGCCTTTTTGCTTCCCTAATATCCTTCTTAATGGTTGCCCTCATGCTCTCATATGCTCTATAGTTCACATTGGAGTTGTCAGTCTTTTACGCTAAAATAGTTGTCTTATCCTTTGCAGCTTCTTTTTTAATCTCCTTACTTAATCACTGCAGATTTGTTTTTGTTAATTTCATACTAATCCCAATTTTTGGTATGTACCGCTTCTGCAATATATGCAAAATATTTTTAAACCTTTTCCACTGCTCCTCTTCTGTCTCCACATTTTATTTTTATCCCAGTTTTTCAATTTTAAACTTTGCCGAATCTGTTCAAAACTTGCCTCCCTAAAGTTAAACTTAACTGTTTTAGTGTTTGAACACAATGCTATGTGTTTTTGAAAAGATAAAATCATCTCTACACTCAGAATTCAGTCCCGGTTATTACATAATACTAAGTTTAATCAGACTTTCCCCTGCGTTGGTGCTTTAACATACTGTGTTAAAAAACAGTTACTGATTTATTCTAAAAACCTTTGCTCATATACTCCGTTTGATTAGCCCAGTTAATATTTGGGTAGTTAAACGCCCCCATGATTATAATATCTCCTTGTAAACTTACCCTTTTAGTATTATTAACAGTAGAATCTCTGAAGCCTACGAAAAAAAGTTGTAATCCCAGGCCACCTTAAATTCCTTCACACCTCTCCATCAGCATCTTTGTTGTTTTTCAAATGTGTACATTAGTGCAAGCAGCCTGCTATCCCAGCCTGACATGCCTTTGTGAGGTGGTGGTTTGGGATAGATGTTTCCCAATATTAAGGTATGGCTCAGCGTAACCCTTGCAAATGACAGACATTATATATAAAGTATTTTTACTGTTGAGCATTCAAATGACCATTCTTTACTCTTAGATCTTAATGATAATTATGTGTGTATTCATGTTTTGTTAGTGGAGATTCTTTTATTGTAATCCATCAGTGGGGGGTGGGGTGTGCTGAAGCATGGGATTTGTGTAAATAGCTAATTTATTTGTTTACAAAATAAGGACAATGGAACCTCAGGTCACGACCGTAATTCGTTCCAAAACTCTGGTCGTAACCCAATTTGGTCGTGACCCGAAGTAATTTCCCCCATAGGATTGTATGTAAATACAATTAAT
This sequence comes from Polypterus bichir lapradei, assembly GCA_026402145.1. Taxonomy (NCBI): domain Eukaryota; kingdom Metazoa; phylum Chordata; class Cladistia; order Polypteriformes; family Polypteridae; genus Polypterus; species Polypterus bichir. The sequence continues at coordinate 172,304,117 of JANRMT010028174.1, read as the reverse complement.
CCATTCCAGACCATACAAACTATATGTAAATATATATTTTTAAAGATTTTTAAGTACAAAAATAGTTAATTATACCATAGAATGCACAGCTTAATCGTAAACTAAATGTAAAAACATTGAATAACACTGAGAAAAACTTGAACAGAGAAAAGTAACATTGCAAGAATTCACGCTATAGCCTTACAAACCACTCGCTGCAAACACTTTTTTTTAATGAGTTTTAAGCACAGGGAAAAAATGAACATTTGAAAAATCCATAATTTAATAAACAACCAAGAAAAGTAACATTGCAACAATGCACACTATGAACCGATCGCTGTAAACAGAAGTGAGGTGGAGGTTAAAATCTAATAGAAAAAAGTCTTCATTAAGTACAACAAGGTTAAAACAATGCTCAAATCAATCTCTTTAAAAACCACCCTGGTGCATTCTTTAACTGCCTTCTCAGCCTTACGCTGCCAGCTCTCTCTCTCTCGCTATCTCGCTCGATGCACAGGGAGAGACTGAACACGTGCAGAAATCATCGGTGCGTACAAACCAGAAGGGAAACTGGCTTGTTCGTCACCCGAGTGTGTGGTCGTGAACAGATGCAAAAGTTTGGCGAATTTTTTGGTCGTATCCCGATTTGTACATGGTCCGAGACATTCGTGACCCGAGGTTCCACTGTAAACAATTAGTGTTAATCACATGCACACCAGATCATTTATTCATTACTTTTATTTATTTATATGTTCATTTTTTTTTGCTACCTCTCTAGGGATTGCTAGTGCATATTATAATTGTGCCATTCTTGCATAGGAAGAGGGTCCCAAGGAGTGATACAGACTGACTTATCCAAGTCATTTTTTCAAAAAGTACAACATCCAACAGGACTTGCATTGCACTGGTGTCATTTTAAAATAAGACTAAAGACTTGCAGGTCTTTAACATTTTAACTTGAAGATTAATTTCATTGGTGCAATGGTAGTGCTGCTGCTTCACAACAAGGACATCATAGGTTTGACTCCCAGGTCTGCCTGCATGGAGTTTGCAAAGTGCTTTGAATATTGAGAAAAGCACTATATAAATGTAAAGGATTATTATTATTACTTTGACAACTGGATCCACTCCTGTTCCTGGCAAGGAGCCTATCCACCATTCCAAGGAGGTCTTCCACCTGTGCATCCAGAAAGCAACACACTGTGAGAGACTCTGTGTCTCTGTCTCTTTGTGAAATACCATTTTGAGATTAAAAAAAGTAGCTCCACTTAGTTATTAACATTAACATTCTCATCTTTGTTTTTACATTGCTAAGATTTGTGTGCTGTGTGAAGATTACTCAACCAGTCTATAAAATAAAGAATTAAACAAGACTACAAATTCTTGTTTCCTTTTACTGATATTGTTCTTTCAAGATAAGAAAACAATAATAAAATTTTTGAAATTTCTTTTGTGGAATAATTTAACAAAAAAATAAAGAATAATGTTTTAAAGTTTAAAATATCCCCTTTAAATTGAATTTGAAATTACTGCTTATGGTTTAGAGCAGGGTTTCTCAGTGTCGGTCCTGGGGACCCCCTGTGGCTGCAGGTTTTTGTTCCAACCAGATTCCTAATCAGTGACAACACCTAATAGCACTGATCTCATTTAATTAGCTGGTATTTTTTTTTTCTTTTATTTGACATTCAGAAAAGCATAGCAGCATGATTTTTACATTTATAAGACATCTATAAATATTTCTGCTTTTGCTATAGATTTAAATGCTCAACTCTCTTTTGTTGATTTCATTATACTTTGCCCTTTCTCTGTGCAGTTTTTCCCCCTTCTTAATAATGACAACTTAAAACGAGCAGAGCAGACAGCCAGGCAAACAACACTGAATAATTAAAGGCTGCAGCTACTTTAGAGTCAGACCCACTAATTAGTAAATGATGGATTAATTAAACAATTAGAACACCTAGAAAAGTAGAATGAAAATACTGTTAAAAATTAAAAAAATACATTCCATCAGTCCATCAAGTCTAGTTGTTACAGCTTTCGTGTCTAGTAGCATGTCTTATCACAGTTTTAGAAATTTCTGTAAAGGTGGTAGTAGAACATACCACAACTATTGTTGTAGTTTTAATATTCTATGTTTTTTTCTTTATTTCAGTCAGTTGCCAAGGCAAAAAAGCAAAATAACAGATGTGAATGACAAGGCTTTTCTTTTTCTTCTTTAGAAAGTTCTTTTCTCGTTGGGTGGTTCTTTTCTGTACTATGCTGACCGCTTCAAGATCTACAGTGCATTTTGCGCAAGTCATACCAAAGTTCCCAAGGTTCTTGTAAAAGGTATTTTTCTTCATTAACATAGATTGTTCATTTTTAAAGTAGTATATGACAAGTGTTTTGATATGCATGTAATGCATGGATCTATTATGGGAAGATAATTGAGCAATAAATACAGTAAGTCTATAGATTCTTTTGCCTTCATTTTCATTATTATTTGAATGGTACTTTCAGTTAATATGAGATTGTGCTGTTTAAAGCTCTAATTTTTTTGGCTACTTCATGCTACTTTTTTCACATTTGTTTTTTTCTTTCAATTTAATAGCCAAAACAGATCCAGATTTTAAGGCCTTTCTTGATGCTCAAAATCCCAAACAGCAGCATTCTGCAACACTGGAGTCTTACCTGATCAAACCTATACAACGAATACTGAAATACCCTCTTCTGCTGAAAGAATTGTATGCCTTAACAGATCCTGAAAGTGAAGAGCATTACCATCTTGATGGTAAGACAATTAAAATAACCGAGTTTACTGATAAACAGCAGTAAGATCCCTTTTTAAAAGGTAAATGCAGATGTGACTGGGCAGGAGTGCCTGCATCTTTTTGCTGTAGATTTAACGTGCTTGTATTTTTTTTCACTGCCATAATTTAGGATTATATGCCATTTGTGCACTCAAACTGCACATTTCTGAATATCTGATATTTTTTGTAATACATTTGTTTAGGGCCATCTGTTCACATTCCATTTGTTTTTATCAAATAAATTGGCAGACTACCTCATTTTTTATTCTTGGATACTGAGAAGGCTTGAATAATGGAGCAGTCTGTGCTTTTATTTATTTTTTCTTACAAACTTTCTGCAGTTTGCTGTCATCAACAGAAGGCAGGCAAACGGAGCTTCTTTCCCACTGATCATACCCACCTGATCTTTTTCATCTTCAGTTTTCAGTTTGTCTTTCTGTGTGTTACCTTGGAAAATGTTAAAGAATGTCTAGTGTTTTCATCCTGACAGTGCTTCAAGCAGGGAATTCTAGAGATTAACAGCCTTTGTGTCAAGGGTTTCTGAGGTTTTTTTTTTCTGTCATTCCTTTGCCTTTCTCAGGATTGTCAATTTCTGAATGAAAAGTGGAAAAAAGATCCTAAAAAAGAAACAAAACACAATTAACTTTTTAAATTTACCTTTCCACATTTAAGAGTCCAATCTCCCAATATCCTAAAGTATATTTGATATTACAGCTTTTTAGTCTTGGTTTTAACTGCATTATGCTTATGTAGGCCCCTTTAGATATACAGTGCTTTGCAAGAGTATTCATCGTCTGGTGTTTTGTTTTTTCAATTTACAATTAGAAATTAGATTTTCATTTGAATTTTATGTAATGCGTTTAACAATACAGTGCAAATTGTTGAAGTGGAATGAAAATAAAATGCCATGTATGTATGTATGCATTTTTGTGTGTGTTTGTGTATGTATGTGTTTATGTATAATTAATATATTGTCACGCCTGGGTCACAGAATTGCACAGAAACACAGGAGATTGTAGAGACAGGAACTTTATTCAAACACTTCAAACAAACATGTCTCTCATTATTTCTCAATTAAAAGAATAGACAAACATAGTGATGCACAACGGGAGCAGAACCCCCAACAGTAGCAGAGGATGTCGGGGGGAGGAGAGAGCAACAAAGCAATCAGCCAAAAAGTACAGGTGCTGTTCAGGCTTTTAAATATGCGAACTGCCACGCGAGAAGCATATCACGCGACAGAACATCCACAAGTAAGCCCAGCAAGTAAGGGAGCAATGTGAAGGTAGTCTATCACCGTTTTTAAGAGGGGTTTTTTGAGGAGCGTCTGTGTCTTCTAGGGGGTTTGTTCAGTCCCCCCTGCTTAATATATATATATATATATATATATATATAACTATATAAAGATTTACCGGCAATGTGTGAAAAGCAGGCATTGTATAGAATGCCTCAGCAATATATAGAATGCTGAAAATTGGACGTCAAAGTATGAAACAAGTAATATTTCACACATTTCCTAAGCATTCTATGCAATGCCAAAAGACAAACCGGCAAAGTATAAAATACTCCTGCTAATGACGTTTCTAATGTCATGTGACTTTCGAGATACAACAAAGACACTAAGGGTAACAGTGAAGGAGGCTGCAAGGATCCACAGCCAAGATGAGAGGTACATGCCATAGAGTGGGGCTTTATGGAATAATAGACAGAAAAAAGGCCATATCATAAAAAAAAAGAAGAAAACCTGTTTGGTGTTTACATAACATGGTAGGAGGTTCTGTAGTCAAATTAGTCTAAAATTGAACTTTTTGGTGATGTATGGTGCAAACCCAGCACTTCCCATCAACCCCAGAAGACCATTCCCACAGTGAAGCATGGTAGCTGCAGCATCATGCAGTGGGGATGTTTTCCATTGGAAGGGACAGGAAAGAGGTAAAGTGTAAAATACAGGGCAATATTTGAGGAAAACCAGTTTGTCTGCCAGAGGTTTGGGAAGGTTCACCTTCCAGCAGGATTTTGACCCTAAACGTACTGCTAAAGCTACGCTGGAGTGGTTTAATGGGAAACATTTAAATGTCTTGGAATGGCATAGTCAAAGCCCATACCTCAATTTAATTCTGTGCCATGATAATTGCTGTACACCAATGCAACCGATCTAACTTGAAGGAGAATGGATCAGGTTTGCCTTGACAAATGGGCAAAACTCACAGTGGCTGAATGTACTAAGCAAACAGACATTTACCCAAGAGACTGGCAGCTGTAATTTTAGCAAATGGTGGCTGTGCAATGTATTGACTTTTGGGTAGAATACCTAAGCACACTCATGATTTCTGTGTTTTTTGCATCTTCAAAGAGGTATGTGTGTTATGTAAATCAAATGGTGCTAAATTCACCTTCCCACATCCCCCACCCATTTTAATTCCAGGTTGTAATGTGATAGAACAGGACAAAACACTAATGGGGATGAACACTTCCACGAGATACTGTAATATTTATCAGTCTTATACTTTCATCATTAGAATTGCAAATACTATTCCAAAACCATTCTTACAATTAAGTTTTACAACCTCGGCATTGCTTCGTAAAGTACAGGAATACCTGTATAATGTCCACTTAATCTTTTCAAAATCGTACAAGTATTATACTACTTTTCATTAATAGTTTTACTATCCTGCTAATTTGTTGAAACTATAATGCATATCCCACATACTATATATTACACTAGCAGAATACCCGCGCTTCGCAGCGGAGAAGTAGTGTATAAAAGAAGTTATGAAAAAGAAAAGGAAAAATTTTAAAAATAACGTAACATGATTGTTAATGTAATTGTTTTCTCATTGATATGAGTGTTGTTGTCATATTTATATATATATATATATATATATATGCATACATACATACATGTGTACATATATACACACACACATATACTATGGGGTGCGAAACAGGCAAATACATTGATTTTCTGAATATATAAAGTCGGCGTCAGAATATATAAAGTCAAAACTTGAATATATAAAGTCATTCCCGAATATATAAAGTCACTGTCGGAATATATAAAGTCATTCCCGAATACATAAAGTCAGCGTCGGTATATATAAAGTCAAAACTTTTTTCTAAATATATAAAGTCAAAACTTGAATAAATAAAGTCATCGCTGGAATATATAAATTCAAAACTTGAATATATAAAGTCAGCGTCAGAATATATAAAGTCAGCGCTGGAATATATAAAGTGAAAATCTGAATATATAAAGTCAGCGTCGGAATTTATAAAGTCATTCCTGATTATATAAAGTCAAAGTCAAAATATATTGATTGAAATGACTCTGAACTGAAGTAAGTTAACAAAAACGTATTCAGAAAAATAAATTAAAAAAACACTGTTCGGTTAATGTTTTGAAAATGATGCATTTGCCCTGCCCAGGATTGGTTCCTGCCTTGCACCCAGTGTTGGCTGGGATTGGCTCCAGCAGACCCCCGTGACCCTGTGGTCGGATTCAATGGGTTGGGAAATGGATGGATATTGCAGCACTGACTTTGTATATTCCAACGATGACTTTATATATTGAAGTTTTGACTTTATATATTCCAGCGCTTACTTTTATATTGTGAGCTGGAGGGCTTCGCTATTACGTGTGGTGATGAAACTTCACTTTGGTAACTGATCATGCTCCACTTCAATGGTCATACCGACAGAAAGATACAAACTCTCGCCTCATGAGATGGTTTCTGGGCTTACAACCTTACCGTTTCACAGTAAAACATCGACCAGGTTCTGAACACGTCAACACAGACGTATTATCAAGACTAAATGAACCTGGTACAGAGAGTCGCTTGATTCACGGAAATGTGAATAAAGCTGAGGGGGAGGGTGTGAGCTGGAGGGCTGATCGCACCCCAAGAAGATAGACGCCTCTGGGAAAACCACAACCCCTGAAACACAGACTACCCTCACATTGCTCCTTAGTTTCTCACTTGCGCCATAACGCGTAATGCAAACCTCGCACGATACTCCGCTAACTTAAAAGCCTTGTGCAGCGCCTGTCAGTTGAAAATTGATTGTTTGCTTGCTTTTATCGCTCTCTCTCTCTGCTCCTAGCGAAACTGTCATCTCTGACTTGTCATGGAGCACGTTTAAGCTCATGTGTTTGCAGTGTTTGAATAAAAACCCTTCTTGTTTCTACGACCTCCTGTGTTTCGGTGCAAATCTGTGACCCAAGCGTGACAATATATTCCGATGCTGACTTTATATATTCAAGATTTGACTTTATATATTCCAGCGCTAAGTTTATATATCAAAGTTTTGACTTTATATATTCAGAAAAAAGTTTTGACTTTAAGTATTGACTTTATTTATTCCGACGGTGACTTTATATTTTTAACGCGTTATGGAGCACATGCATTGAAGCTTCTCAGCTGTGCGATTATCAATGTAACCTTTTGTAAGTAGTGCCTGGAGGATTCAGTGTGGAGAAACTCTAGAGACAGCGTGTGTATTAACTTGTGGATTTTTCTTTGTGTATTTGGTGGCAGTGTGACGAAGTTGATTCGGAAGACGGCGTTAGCCGCGGAGCTCAGCTCAGAGCGAAATGAGGTAAATGGGAGGGGATATGATGACGTGACTCCCCCACCCGCCTTAACTGTCAATCCCCCACAAACACAGTCTCTCGGAATTTGCATAAGCACACCCCTTCACCTGCAATTTTAACTTAGTTACAAAGTGATCAAAACTCTCGTTTATATCCTGCGTCCTCTCATTAAACTTGTATCCTGCATTACCCGTGGGCATATCGAACCTCGGACGTAGGCGATAGAGGCAAAGCCTCTACAATTGCGCCACGGTGTGTGGCTTATCTACAGTATTTGAGAGTATGTAGATCGAGATAGATATATATATATTCGCAGCGGAGACGTAGTGTGTTAAGGAAGCTATGAAAAAGAAAAGGGAACATTTTAGAAATAACGTAACATGATTGTCAATATACAGTAATTTTTTGTGAGTGTTATTGAGTGTTGCTGTGATCAAGGATTCGATTATCATTATTTGTTTCAATCAGGGTCGTATTTGTACGATGTGTTGTGTTCAAGTTACATTCTGTGTTTGTCAGTCGTTGTAAAGATTAAATTCTGTAATTACAGCCACATTAGCTCCACAAATGAGACACACGGGTTTACCGGCAATGTCAGTAAACATATACTCAGCCTCCCATCGGTTTTTAAAGGCTCTATTTTCAGAATCAACTTTTCTCTTCGGCATCGTGTGGGCTAGCTTCGCAATAACTTGCAGCAACGCGGTAAGTGTTCGGCAAGGCTGCTGAAGCGCTGCATTATGGGATCTGTAGTTTATTGTGTTACCAGCGCTTCATATACCCAGGCCATTAATAACAATAATACAGTATATAAAATGATCTCGCGGGCCGGATATAATTACACACCGGGCCGGATGTGGCCCGTGGGCCTTGAGTTTGACTCATATGGACTAAATAGAACTTGAAAAGAAATATTTTTTGGAATGTGATCGCGCAAGTCAGTACATCGAGCCCGCGTGCTATTGTGGTTTTGCTTGTGTGCTTCAGTAAGTTACCGTCCCCTCGCTCTTACTTTTTTACCGTTCATCTAATGAATACACTGAGTATGGCTTTACCAAAACAATCATTGATCGCGAATAAAATATCCATTATTCATGAATCTTCAATAGGTGAATAGATGATCTGTCTTTCTGCGTTAACCGCATGCGTTTTCATACGTCTCAAACTAAGGGGATGCGAGGTTAAAATATATCGAGAAGCGCGCAAACATACTTAGTGCATCCCCTCTCGGGAATCGAACCTCGGACGTGGGCGCTACAGGCGAATGCTTTGCTATCGCGCCACTGCGTGTGGTTTATCTATTTGAGCGTAGCAGTGTAATTAGGTTTTTGTTCAGCACTCTTTGGAACTGTTACTTTTTGTCTGCGCACTGCGTCAGTTCACGTGAGCCGCTGAATATGGTTTTATATGTCAGTCGCTCGCTTCTAATTGTTTCGCTGCCTTCTTAATTATATAATGCATGTTTTCTAAAGCGCGTTTTGTAGCTCTTCCTGGCTTTCTACGTAATGCGTGATTACGTGAGAGGCGTGATGATGTCATACGAAACTCCGCCCCTCCAGCTGAACTCCATTACAGTAAATGGAGAAAAACAACTTCCAGTTATGACCATTACGCGTAGAATTTCGAAATGAAACCTGCCCAACTTTTGTAAGGAAGCTGTAAGGAATGAGCCTGCCAAATTTAAGCCTTCTACCTACACGGGAAGTTGGAGAATTAGTGATGAGTCAGTCAGTCAGTCAGTCAGTCAGTGAGTGAGTGAGGGCTTTGCCGTTTATTAGTATAGATTATGTTTATACAGTATATATTTGCACTATTGTATTGAGGATTACTTGTGCTCTGTTCTGTGTATTGTATTTATCCCCTTTTTTTTTGACATCCACTGCACGCCCAACCTACCTGGGAAGGTGTCTCTCTTTGAACTGTCTTTCCCAAGGTTTCTTCCATTTCTTTTCCCCTGCAAGGGTTTTTTGGGAGTTTTTCCTTGTCTTCTTAGAGAGTTAAGGCTGGGAGGCTGTCAAAAGGCAGGGTCTGTTAAAGCCCATTGTGGAACTTTTTGTGTGATTTTGGGCTATATAGAAATGTATTGTATATAACATCTGTAAACAAGTTTTTCTGAATAGTGGAAGACGAATTAAAATCATCGAACATTCCCATCAGTATGTTTCACTATGATTGAACATCATAGTGCACATGCACTCTGTCACAGACAGCTGTGAAAGTATAACCAATAATTGGGGGCAAATAAAGAAAAAGCAAACCATTAATGATGCTGGTATCCAGACTCTCCCACATCCACCCCCATAAGAACACACACATCCGTAGGAACACACACTCATTCTATTCTGCACCTCTCTGTTTTATATTTGCATATGAAGAGGCTGGCCTCTGACTTAGTAAGGCACAGTTTATCCAGTTGAGATAATAGTGAACCCCCTGCGATCTAGTTAGCAAGCGGACTTTTGATTCTACTGCAAATGGCGAGGGTACCCTCTTACTCCGTTTTTCTATCTTTGCTGTCGCCTAACTAAACACAAATAGGACACTTTTTAGACTTTAGTCTTCAGTGATACATTGTACGTCAATAAGTTCTTACACTGTTTCTGTTGCTGATTCTATGTTTTATGTAGCACAATATCTGTTTTATAATGGTATTTTACCATAAAATTTTGTAATTACTACATATAGCACAGTAGTGAAGCTGATACTGCAAAAGACTGTTTTGGATTCACAATTGCAGTACTGCATATTAGAAAAATTTACAGAATTCAAATATTTCAAAAGTCAGTTGTAATTTATTTTATTCTAAATTCATGCATGTTTTTCAGTCCAAAATGGAACAGCTTGAATTTAGCTTTATACTTGACCCATATTCCCTTATAGCCACACCATGGATGAGTATATTTCCAATATACATTTTTTCCCATCATCTCCCTCTCATTCTTGCACTATTTCTAGATCTTTCAATGTCCAGTTACTTGCATTGTTGTAAAGTACAAGGAAGTCCAACAGCTATCACCCTTTTAACACTGGACTAAGTCTCTGACTGGTGCTTAAATGAATAAATATTTGACTACTAGCCGACGCCCACCGTAGTATACGACGGTATAAGAATAGGAACGGAAAACGGTGAGAAAAGAATTCAGATTTCAAGAAGAAATAGATCTTGTTGATCTAATCTGAGATAGTTGAGACACACGCCCTCTGTTTTAACATACACATCTACAATGTACTGTTGGAATAGTTTGCCGCTGGAGTGCAAAATACTAAATGAATTCCTCATTGCTGATCTGTACGCGTAAAATTGGTATTGCGTAAGCCTTTTTCGCTTGGCGGTTCTTTTATCGGGAACATGTTGTAAATCTTTGTGCCAGCCAATGTCTCTGTAAGGGAATAAAAGTGGGTAAACCATAGGATCGCAATTCATATTGAGCGTGGAAATCTGTTTACAGGAGTTGCCTATGGGACAGATGCAAATGTCCCTTTCGGCAGGTGGTTCGCCATCTTCTCCGATGAAAATCGCTGCAACATTGGTGTGACATGTCGGGACATTGTATCGTCGTAAATCCTGCCTAGGGTTTTCCTCGAAAAGCATTCGTACAGATGCTGTTGGATTGGACTGAGCAATTTCATGCATGTGTTTGTATGATTTAGCGAAGGGTTTGATTGTTATGAGCATGGAATCTAGCTGGAAAAGTAAATTTTCGCTGCATGCAGTGTTTGCTTTATTTTGTAAGCGTACTTCAGAAGCTTGGTGAGAAATGCCGTGTCGGCTGCGTGTGGGCAGGACCTGTTTTGAAGAGGAGCCGCTGGCAGCATGGGAAAGGGTTTGGAAGAGGACGAATAGGAATCGAGAAATGCCGTGTCGGATGCGTGTGGGCGGGACTGGTTTTGAGGTGGAAGCAGGACGAACCAGAAAAGAAATATATATAAGAGATGGCCACCTCAATGTTTGTGTGGTTGAAGAGTGGGTGGAGTTCATTATTACAAATCCCAGGGCTTTCCACAAAAATGCATTTAACTTAATTATTTGTGCCTAGAGTCTTAGGTTTTATAACTCATGACCTATAATTTTATGTATGTTTATAATTTAGCTGACATTGCCTTTGTTTAAATTAGATTTTTGTTTTGCATATGTTGTAATAGTTCATTAATCTTATTCTAGAGTAATATCTCAAATACAGCTGTGTGAAAAGCTTTAAAAACTGATGTGGCTTTTATGCCTTCTTGGTATCCAGTATTACCTGAAAAAAATCAAACACATTGATCAGATTGAGCTGTTCTTTAAAAACAAAATTATTGTTATGATTGTAGCTAGGCAGTTTTTAGTTTCTTTTTTAATCTACCTGTGCGAATACATTATGAACTAATAAATGACATTGCAAGACAGAATTTATGACAGGACTTAAGTCAGTACTGCAGAACAACCCATGGTTAAATTATAAATTAGAAAAGTAGTAAGAAATCTAGTCCCAGATGGGTATCTATATTCGTGATCTCCAGAGATCAGTGTTTGACCTCCAGCTATGTAGGAGAAGATATACTAATATCTAAAAGCCCTGTGCCAGCTGGAAAGATATATATGGTGCTGTTGCTTCTATTTTGAGAAACCCTTATCTAGGCCAGTACATCACAATGGAAACTAAGAAGGATGAAAACCTAAGTATGCCACATTTAATTCCTTGTGTTACCAGCTCAAATTAGATTTATTGTACCCTGCCAAAGTCCAGGTAAAATTAAAGAGTGGAGGCCATTTAAAACACAGCTGATAGCTTAATGTTGGGACATCGAGCTTGAGTTTATGGGTGTTGTGGTCCTTTATTGGGAAAAGTGCAGTTATTGTACTGCTAGCATCGCAATAAGGGGAAATGAATTCTTCTTTCGACTACTACCGTTAGCTGTTGCCACAGTTGATCATCTTTTTCCATATGTTCCTGTCCTCTGCATCTTGCTCTGTTACACCTGCCACCTGCATGTCCTCTCTCACAATATCCACAAACCTTCTCTTAGGCTTTCCTCTTGCCTGGCAACTCTATCCTTAGCATCCTTTTCCTAATATACCCAGCATCTGTCCTCCGCACATGTCCAAACCAACACAATCTTGCCTCTCTGACTTTGTCTCCAAACTGTCCACCCTGATCTGACCCTGTAATGCACTTGCTCCTAATCCTATCCATCCTCGTCACACCCAGTGGAAATCTTAGCATCTTTAACTCTGTTACCTTCAGCTCTGTCTGCTGTTTTTTTGTCAGTGCCACCGTCTCCAACCCATCTAACATAGCTGATCTCACTACCATTCTGTAGACCTTCCCTTTCACTCTTGCTGATACCTGTCTGTCACAAATTACTCCTGACACTCTTCTCTAACCATTCCACCCTGCCCGCACTCTTTTTTTTTTTTTTTCTTTTTCTTCACCTCTCTCTTCCATAATCTCAATTTCTCTGTACTGTTGATCCCAAGCATTTAAACTCCTCCATCTTTGCCAACTCTACTCCCTGCATCCTCACCATTCCACTGACCTACCTCTCATTTACATACATGAAGTCTGTCTTGTTCCTACTGACCTTCATTCCTCTCCTCTCTAGAACATATCCTCAACCTGCTCCCTACTCTCACTAAAGAGCACAATGTCATCAGCAAACATCGTAGTCCATGGGGACTCCTGTCTAATCTTGTCTGTCAACCTGTCCATCACCATTGCAAATAACAAAGGGCTCAGATCCGATCCCTGATGTAATCCCCCCTTCACGTTGAATGCATTTGTCACTCCTACTGCAGGCCACTGTCACACTTAACTTGTAGATATCCTGTACAACTCTTATATACTTCTGCCACTTCCGACTTCCTAATGCAGTACCACAACTCCTCTCTGGGCACCTCTCTGAGATCTCTATACTTCTCTATCAAAACCCTCAGAGCAAACATTGCATCTGTGGTGCTCTTTCCCGGCATGAAACCATACTGCTGCTTACTAATCATCACCTCTCTTCGTAACCTAACTACTCTTTCCCATAACTTTATGCTATAGCTAATCAATTTTACCCCCCTGTAGTCACTACATCTCTGCACATCCCCCTTATTCTTAAAAATCAGTACCAGTGCACTTCTTCTCCACTCATCAGACATCCTCTTACTTTCCAAGATTCCATTAAACTGGTTAAAAACTCCACTATCATCTCTCAAAAACACCTCCATGCTCCCACAGATATGTCAACTGGACTAATGGTCTTTCCATTCTTCATCCTCTTCATAGCTGCCCTTAATTCCTCCTTGCTAATCCATTGCACTTCCTGATTCACTATCGCCACATCATCCAACCTTCTCTCTCTCTTTCTCTCTCTCATCCTCTTCATTCATAAGCCTCTCAAAGTACTCTTTCCATCTGCTCAACACACCCTCCTCTCTTGTGAGTATGTTTCCATCCTTATCCTTTATCACTGTAACTTGCTGCACATCTTTCCCAGCTTGGTCCCTCTGTCTAGCCAATTGGTACAGGTCTTGTTTTCCCTCCTTAGTGTCCAGACTGTCATACAACTCATCATACTCCCTTTCTTTAACCTTCGCACTACTCTCTTCACTTTACGCCTTATTTCTTTGTACTCTTGCTGTCACCCTTACTACTTCTACTGTAGTTGCCCAGCTGACTGGTAGCTCTTCACTGCCACCCAGTGCCTGTCTTACCTCCTCCCTGAACTCAACTTTGCAGTCGTCCTTTTTCAACGTCCACCATTTGATCCTTGGCTCTGCCGTCATTATCCTTCTCTTCTTAGTCTCCATCGTCATCCTATAGACCACAATCCTATGCTGCCTAACTACAATTTCCCCTGCCACCACTTTGCAGTCTTTAATCTTTCAGTTTGACCCTCCTGTTTAGGATATAATCTACCTGTGTGTATTTTCCTCCACTCTTGTGTCACCATATGTTCCTTCCTCTACTTAAAATACGTATTCACCACAGCCATGTCCATCCTTTTTGCAAAATCCACTATCATCTGACCTTCATTCATCTCCTTGACACCATACCTACTCATCATCTCCTCTGTTCCCTTCACCAACATTTCCATTGAGATCTGCTCTAATCACCATTCTGTGTTCCTTGGGTACACTGCCCATCACTTCATCCAACTCATTCCAGGAATATTCTTTCTCATCCATCGCACACCCAACTTACAGGACATATGCACTAACAACATTCATCATCACACATTCAATTTCCAGCTTCACAGTCCTCACTCTGTCTGACAATAGGAATAGCAATAGGGGAAATGAATAGGCTCTCATATTAAAGAACTTCACTCAGGATGTGATTACTGAAAATGGCAAGCTGTTTTTGATATTCATTTGAAGCAATGCAAGATAAACATGAAACTAAAAAAACTTTTCTAGCAAAAAAGAAAGGCAGTGTATTTAGTTTACTTGCAAAAGTATGAAAAGTAGATTATCTCAATATCCATGACATGCTTTTTTAATTGGGAAGATTAGAAAAATTAAGGCAAGTTCTCACTGTATAGTATACAGAAGACATAAATCACATATTTAGTTCAGGCAAAACTAACTTTATTCACGTGTCTTCCAAAGCCTGCGGTTAATTAAATTGCAGCTACAGTGATCTTTACCAGGGCTGGAAAATCTGAAAATATAACAAATGTTTAAATCTCGATCATTGACTTAGGTTTATTTAAGGGTTTTCTAATATAAAGTTTTAAGTGACTTTAGCCCTTTGCACTTGACAGTACCTAAGCTGTGTATCCCAAAATATGATGATCGTAGAATACATATCTTCTCCAAATCCCAAGGATGAATAAAACTGATGTACAAGGTAGTGGTTACCTACAGGGGCCCCAAACAGTACTATGATTTGCCTGAGAGTATAAGGGATGTCCTATTTTTCTTTTCCACGTTGATTAAGCCAGTGTTTCTGTCCATGAAATGAGATGTTGCACAATTGACAGGTAGCTGTAGGCTTTAATAGTGACAGATGCAGCAACAAGCCATCTTATTTTAATATGATTATACTCTTTGTACAGTTATGAGCCTCCATAAATGCCTTATGGGAAAGGGGGCATTTAGTTGAACTCTGGCAGTACTATTCAAAAGGAGTGTATTTGACTGTCAACTGGATATAATCTTTGTTAGCTGGAACTTATGCTAAATAGACTATCTTTTGAACAAAGATATTTATTTTTGTGTTGTTGTGTGTTTAATGTGATGTTTATGTGTTTGCCAATATTGTATAATTGAAATATTTATAAAGCTCCTAAGCCTACACTATTGAATAGTATTACATGAATGAAACGGATTGAATGTTGAGTATTTAAATGTAGCTATACTTTTTGCTAAGGCAGATGAGTTTTTATAAAATCAAGCTTGGTGGCTTTCAGAGCACATCATGCTTTTACAGAGTTAGAGATGTGCTTAACAGAGAAGCAACAGGTTATGATGCATGAATCTTTTTCTGAAATATGACCTTCAGAAAATCTTTTTTTGCACTCTGCAATTTCTCTAATCTACTTTGCAGTGAAAGCAGCACAACAGTGTCTTTAGGATTAATGCAATTTTCTTAAACTTTGACTGTTCAGAGTTTACCATATTGGCATTTTACCTTTTAATGTAGACTGCAAAGAAAATAGAGTTGGGGTTGATCATTACTGGCCTATCCATTCTTTATACCACTTAGGTGGTGGTAACATAGAAGACTGTACAGTATTTGGTGTGATGTATGGTTGTTTCTGTAGGAAAAGTGCCTGCAATTTCCTTTTGACATTTCAACTCCTTAGTCCGACAATGAAGGCTGCAACTGCCTTTCGTCTGATTCCAGTTTTAAGGTCTTCATGGGCTATAACATTCCTCATTACGTTCTCGGTTAGCATTTTGATGGATTGTGCCATGCAGTTTACAGTGAGTAGCTTAAACTGGACATGCCTCTCATTGCAAATTAGGTTTCAAACAGAACATGACAGTCTGTCATTGTGTTGCAGTCCATCTCTCATGAGAATGCCAGCTTTTTGAAAACTCTGTGTTTCTGTCCACTTCATTAGCGATAACAGCCTTGGAAAAACTCCAGAGGCGCAGCCTTTTGCTGCTCCTCATGTGGAAATTAGGGCTCTTGTTGCATCATTTGTGGCCCCCACTCCTTGTTCTCTCATAATTGTCATCTGTGAGGAACATAACTTTCCCTTTTTTCCTGCACAATCTAGTTACACATGTCAAATGCTTTTTTCTGTCCCTTTCCTCTAGAAATATGGTGTGGTATATTCACTTTTGCTTTTGAAAGAGTACTTCTAAAAACAATGGAGTTATCCCAGATGCTGCTATTGCAAGTGTTAGTGTAGATGCAGTCGCATTCCTCTACTTAACACTCAAACAGAACATAGCAACATGTGTACCTTGTCTCTTCAACCTTCTAGCATAATGGTCTCGCATTCATTTTAGGTTAAGTTTTTATGTCTTTTTTTAAGGTTTATAAAATAGGGTTACTTTATTATCCAAAGGGAGAATTAATTTTGATACATCAATATCCACTCCTTCAACATGGCATACAAAATCTTGTGTTTATGTATAATTTACATTAAAAACAAAAACTACACATTGACTATTGTATTATTAGTGTTAGGAGACCTTCATTTCCCTTTTATTTTCTTTGCTTCCCAATATTAAGGCTTTTAATTATTGGTGCAAAAGAGTTCATATATCTACTGTATATGGCCCCACACCTGAAAATGTGTGGCTAGAAGAAGCCAATACTCTGAGTACAAGGCATGTTTGGGATCAGGGATGATTTTCTGGGTTTTCCTGAAGATTATTTATTCATAAACTGCTTGTAGAAAACAGTTTTGATGTAGACCTATGGTTTTAATGGCTGTCTGTAGTCCTGTTTTTAAGCTATTACTTTCATTATTCGAGGAAACAAAAGAATCCAACACCCCTAATATCCATCTGAATAAATAATTGCCCCCATAGTTTCATGCTGCATCTTTAGCAGCAATAATCGGTATAATTTGATATCCATCTTCCACAGTTATGTTGATGAATGTTTACTTAGCAGAACTACTTTAATTCAGACACATCTAGGTTTGCAAGCATGATCTGCTTGGTTCATGACCTCCTATAGAATCTCTTTTGGGTTCAAGATAGAAGTTTTGATTATGCCACTACAAAACTTTAGTTTTGTTTCTTCTGAGCATTACAGTTGTAGATGTACTTTTGTGTTTGGGTCATTGTCCAGCTGCATAAACCATTTATTCTTCAGCTTCAGGTCATAAACAGATGATTTCTCCTTAACTATATATTCTGGTAAAGTGCAGAATTCATAGTGGCTCCAATAATGGTAAGTCTTCCTAGTCCCATGGAAGAAGCATCCCCATACCATCACATTACCACCCCTATGTTTTATTGTAGGTGTAATGTTCTTACTGTTGGATCATATATTACCTTTATGCCAGACAAATAGACCCAGGAGTGCCATATCATCTGATAATTAATATCTGAGGTCCTACTAGCAAGTTTACACACCCTGAAGAACCACCAGCCTTAACAACTTTAAACAGACTCAACTGTTTTAGAATGGTTTGTAAGAAATAAAGAATATTTAATAATAAAGTGGCTGACATTCATCTACTGCAGAATAATAAGATAAACCTACTGCAAAGTAATAAAATAATTAGCTAAAAACAATTTGTTTTTGGCACTCAAGATGTTTTACAATAAGATGAAAAATACTAAATGCATCATCAGTTCCCTCTACAATGTCTGTAGATGTTAAGCCAACATATATATAATCATTATTTTCTTGTGGATGAAGCTTCTTTATTGTTGGTACTATAACTCACTTCTTCCATAACAATGTTGGAATCTATAGATTTTCAAAATTTATGGTGCTAGACAGGTGTTAGTTCACCATACTGTCTGGGCCTTTTGCTGCATTGATATTAAACATATATAAATGAAAGACCTGTGTGTGTGTGTGTGTGTGTGTGTATGGAGCAGTCTGCTCTGCTCACACTCAACCACAGCCGCTAGATGATGGCACATGCATGTACTTTTACATTTTTCCGGTGCTTGCATGTCCTCACTTCCCAGTACAAAAGACCTGTGTGCAGTAAACGCCACCGTGCAACAATGACATTGTTCTAATGACACAGATGTAAGAGACACAATGTCAAAAGGTAGCAATTACTGCAGCTCAACAACATGCACGTGAAACATCTCATCAACGTAGGGCAGGGCTTGTCCCAAAGACCACACACCGCTATTTCATTATATTCTTAAAAGCACTCGTTACATCATCCTGATCAATCCTCCAGTACTTGCATCCATCAGCAACAGGCTTATTTACTATTGCCTTACATACTAAGAAAACATTACATCTATCAAAACATTTACACAATTCATTAACTTCATTTGCTTTAGCTAATTCATCAGCAGCCTTTATTAGCCCTTTGAAAAGAATCATATTACTCTTTCCTTGCAATATTCTGTAGATTTTCCTCCAGTTTTTTCATTTATACTTCTTCATTGCTTCCCTCAGATGCTGCATATGTTGGCTTAACATATATTTCAGCTACCCAAATCCCTTTATTTAAGAAGCTTGCCTCCTCTTGTTAATGTAATGCCTTACATGCTTTGTCGCATACTATACAAGGACAGTAAAGGTTGTTTGCCACTCGAGGTCAATATTCTTTGTTATTCAGTAAGTGCCATTATCGAAACCTTATTTGTCAAAAATTTACATTCATAGGTTGAAGTATCTTAACAGAAGCTACTTGACAGTCTCATTTTGACACCATTGTAGATGAGAATTGGCAAAGAGGCATGTAGTGCAGATTTCTTTGTTTCTGGATGCTTTCCTTTATGTACAGCTACAAATAGTAGGAAAATCCACCCTGTTCTGTTCACCACACATTACACTGCTTTATCTTCAAGGAGTTTTTACACAGTCACGTACTATTTTATGTAAAAATAAATCTGTTTTTATGTTACTGAAATAAAGAGGAAAGAAAAAGAAATAAACCCAAGAGAACTGGCTAATAAGTGTCAACTTCATCATGAGTTGTCATAAGAATCATATAATTAGAGTACTCCTTTTAATCCCTTAACCTTACTTACACTGTGCATCTCAATTTTTGTGGTTCATTCTTGTTTATTCAGTCAGCAAAATTTGTTTTCAAAAAATAGCTTACTGTTTCATTTATTTTATTTTTAATTTTGTGCTACCTGCCAGTTTACAGTTGCAACAATACTTTATTACACTTGCAAAACAGCAAATAAATATTTCATCCATTCATACTTCAATTAAGGGAATCAAAATGTCAGTTCATAATCGTACTAGTTACGATAGGATTTTTTTTTCCTTTTAGCATTACTTAATTACACTGTATTAAAGAGGGCGGATTTGCTTTATCATGCTGCATTTGTACTCTCTGGTCGGTAATTCAAACTTTTTCACCAAATGTGTTTTTTTTTGTTCTTTCATTAGCAATTGGTGATTATTCAAAATAATCAAAAACCTGACCGTGATCAATCACTTTTTTTAATAGCAACCAAGTGTCTTAAAAACTCAATAATAATCCTTTAAGTATAAGATTGCATACAAGATTGCAATACCCATCCATTTATTTTTAAACTCTGGGTCTGCATACACAACATGCTCCAAGTGATCACTGAGTGGTCTTTATAACACACTCACTGTTATAGGCATTAGATATCTCTTGATAAACCACCCTTGCTCTTTTTCTGTCATGTTAAAGTCCATACAGAATAAAAAAATAATCAATATATTTTGTACTTTATAATTGTACCATAATTGGTGTTACTGATAGAAAGCACAGCTTGTGCAGAGAATGTTTCAAGTGAAAATTGAAAGATAGTTATAGAAATATAAGATTTTAAAGAAAATACTTAAAACCCAAGAGCAGCCAAACCTGTATAAATTTATTTTCAGCCTGTTGTATGAAAATAATGCTTTTAAACTTTGTATGAGGATTCATTCAAATATCAATTGCATACAAACAATTGCAGCAGGTTTGGGGCATAATGTGCTAAAGAATTGCATATGTGAGTACTATATTATAGTTATTATCAGGTCATTATTGTTATTACTGAACCTGCTTAGTTTAGTTTAGGCTGGAGTTTGTAAGGGCTCATCCCAGCAACACTGGGCACAAAGTGTGAACCAGCCCTGGACTTAAGGGTTCCAGTCCATCAAAAGGCCTTTTTAAGCATACACCAGCACTCGCTTATATGCAGACAATTTACAGTCAGCAGGTGGATTACTTCATTCCACGATTTGTTTTCCAAAAAATGTCACATGCCAAATTTCTTTTGATAAATTTCTTGTTGTGTGACTTGTGACTTGGCAGAGCTATGTCTAAACTGGCATAACAGGTACAGTGCATTCAGCTTGCATACCCCCTAGTGTTTCTTATATTACTCAAAGTGCGTCAATGTAAAAGATTTTCTTTTCACAACTTTGAGTCTTTATCTGTATCTTCTAAGTCATTCACACATTAAATACATCACCAATCAACAGCCACATTGTTTATTGTTGCTGGGTTAAAGGTCTGTGGATGATGCTGTAGGTAATTGTAGAATACTAGAAGGCAACTGTCCCTTTTATTTATTTCTATCTGTTACCTAGTGCAACTGCAAGAATAACTGCTGTTACATACATGCTGCTTCAAGCAGTTCCCACATAATTGCTGAGCTAACCTTCCTTTCTCTGCTAGACTGACTTATCCCAGCATATTCTTTTCATTTCATAAGAATCTGATGTTCTTTGTTTTCTGTTTCATTCAGTCCAACACAAAAATCAGTATTAAGGGATCTTTTTTCATTGTACCAATGTGTGTATTCACTGAGAAAGAATAGATTCTGATGAAGTCAGTCTTCTGTCCAGCGTGCTTCAAGGTCAGAAACTTTAAAACTGTTTTATTTTTGTAAAATGTACAGGGGAGGATCATGCTGAGAAACAAAATTCAGGCTTTCTGCCCATCTCTCAAGTTCATACCTAAGCAATAAACTCTCACTGTCCTCCCATCTGATTCTTTGTTCAATAGCGAGCTTTCAGCCCAAAGTCTAATTTCAGCTCCAAAAATGTCTATAAAATGGGTTTAAATCTGTTTACTTCCAGTTACTTCCAGCCAAGCCTCACTTTCAATCGCAGGTGTTTGGCTTCATGGACATCATCCTAGTGAATCAGTGTCCTTACACCTACGTAGTTCTGTGTAGTTCTTCGAGGGTCCATTGCAACTCACTAGCTACAAGTTCATATTTTAAAAGATCCACATAAACCCATTAGTTCCTTTTAAGGGCACATCTGCTTTCCCAGGAGATGCTGGTCAGAAAAATACTGGTTGCTTTTTGGTCCGTCCACAGCTCAGTCTTAGCTAGGAACAATGTACTGTTGCTGTTTATACAGGATTTTTTTGGCATCTTGCTTAGCATCTCTGTCTGTCTCATGGTAGACCGAGAGCCATATACATATGGTATCAGCTGGGCTGTCTGCCCTGTAGCATACAAGAATAACATTATATGTTACAATGTAGGATACCTCTGCTGTAAGTTTCTTTGATTGAGGTTCTGGGTTTGTATGCACAGCATAACCTACCACCCTTGTGTAACCTTTTACTACATTATTAGCTAAAGCAGTTTGTCCAGGATAGACTTATTCCACTCTCAGAAAACAGCAATGCTATTTTCAAAAAATTGCATCTGTCTTTTCTCCACCATAGGTTATGGCTTGTTTTTTGATCTCTTCCTTCCAAGGATTCTTCTGCAAGATGAGAGCCCTTCTCATAGTATTTGTGAAGTAGTAGTAGTATCATAGACTGTGGTTTGTGGACCTCTGCTACTAGCAAGGGTACCTCAAGCTTCCCTGGAATAAAGTCACTAAAGCCTATATTTTTGTTTTTTGATTGAAATACTTTGCATTATAAGAAATACCCTGGCCTAGTTTCGGCCTGCAACTTGCTGATGTTTGCATCAAGTCAGCTCATTATTCAATATCTGTATTTTGATTTCAATGTGCACTCTACAGTATAAATATTAATCTGTTCTATAAAGTGAAAATGCCAAGTCATTACTGGCTTATATGTGAGAAGATGAATTTTAAAATCATTTCTTAAATTTCTGTTGAAGCCAGCATAATGACTGATGAAATAGTGTTATATGGTTTTGTAATGTAGTAGGTTATGCTTTAATGTTTTGAACTTTGCTTTGAAATAACTGCAGGATAGTAATCAGACTATTAATACAATAGATCACTTAAGCATTACTGAATTCTGTTTTGCTTGAATCAAATTAATGAACTAGCCTTTTTTACCTTGCACAGTTAGAAATTATCTCATACCTAATCTTTGATGATCATATTTTAGACATTGACCTAAACTATAGTCATCATGGTTTATTGTACTATATTTTGTGTGGAGTCAGACAAATTAAAGGTCAAACTCTCAGCATTGTGTTCAGTAGTTTTCTGAATTCAAGGACAAGTTATTTTTTTCATTACATCAGGTGTTATGGTTTCATCTGGGGTTTCTCTTCTGGCTTGTGTATAAATGCATTTTTATGTGATTATTTTGTTCATTTTTGATTATCTTGTTTGTCTGTTTGTTTAACTATGTATCAGTTGTGTGCACTGTTTAGCTTATATGCGCCTTCTGCTATATTCCATGTGTTCTATGGGTGTTCCTCAAGAAATGGGGCCCCCTGCTTATTGCATAGGTACTGCCCCCAGGCTGGGGAAACGAGCAGTTCCTTGCAGTTCATTGAATGTGCTTGGTGGTGTTGGTGAGTTTTCTTGTTTATTCTGTGTGTTTTTTGACCTCTTGCTGTGCTTCTCAACCTCTTTGGGGTTTGTGTTTTTTGAGACTTTCTTACCATTAGATTCCCTATTGTGTCAAAGCAACTCTCTCTGTGCTTTTTGTGCAGATTTTTGATAAAGCTTCTGTGTTTCCCCTTTGATTTACAAAGACTAAAATAGGAATTATTTATATATATATATATATATATATATATATATATATATATATATATATATATAGTCGCCAGACACCATATAAAAGTCCAAAAGATGACTTTATTCATATGCAACAGTGCACAAAGCACCCTCCTCTCCACTATACTCATTAATCAATCACAAATAATCACTAATAAACTATTATTTATATTCCCTGACCCGGAAGTGTTCCAATCCCCAGTCCATGTGATCTCTTATCACTTCCGGGTCAGATAAAAAGTTCTTCACCCCGGAAGCACGTCATACCCCTTGTCCATGTGACTCTCGGATGTACTTCCGGGGTGTAAGGCAAATAACCATCGTTCCTCCCTGCAGCGTCTCCTAGTGGCCCCCATGATATCCAGCAGGGCTGTGTATAAAAACTCCAATGTCTAGGATGCCCTGCTGGTCTTCGGGGCACCTCCATACTGCAGGGAGGGTTCCACCTGGCGGCTTGGGGGTATTGGCTAGGATGAACGGCCGGCTATCTATCTTTCTATCTATCAATCGATCATTCGTTCGTTGGTGCTGTGAATGAACAAAGTGGGCAATGTACTGTGGAAAGGTCACTTTACCTGCAGTACTGCCCCAAAATCACAACAAAATAACCACAACAACAAAGACACATGTACCTGTATATTTGTATTAAAGAATTTTACAGTGTAATCCACATCAGGACCTGCAATGAGACCGCAAATGAATATTGGCAGGGTGAATGTTGTGGTAAGAGAAAACTCTGCCTTTTAGCTTAGGTGCTCCTGGTGCGCTAGCTGTTATTAGTGCTACAAAGGGCTGAAGTTAAAAGATTTCATAGCTGAGCAGGACAGCTATTGTGCTCAAGTGTGTATGGAATTCATCACTTATGGAGAATTAAATACCAGTGTGTGGTGTCATTTTTTGTAACATTTAAGATATGTTTTTGGTACAGTAAACCAATTGGTGTCTAACTAGGAGCATACCCCAAATGCAAAGTACTTTCTTACAGACTGCAATGCAATAACATAGCAACTATAACATAATATTTATAAGGAGAAATACAATGTTTATGAAAAAGTATTTCATTAGCCAGTTATGTACCTGGTTTCAAAGCTTGCTAAATAAATACATAGACCATGGTGGCACACTGAATATGGATTGATTTTTCACTGCTGCCTAAAGGAAGGAGAAAACAACTGATATAAAGAATACATTTCACATATTTTCGTCAAATGCAAAATTCTAGGTTGATTTGGTTTTCTGGCAGATATTTTAAAGCAACCCCATGTGAACCTTCGTATCTGAACTTAAAATTTAGTAACAGTCATTTTAGGAATAGCAAGGGATATCACTGGTGCAACCACACATTTATCGTAGGAAGGAAGAGGAGAGAGGTTGAGAGTATGTGCTAATAGCATATCGCCACACACACAAACCACCTGGACCCAAGTGCAGCAGGTGACACCTCCGCACCACACTGGAACAATGTGAGGTTGTTTACAGTGGCTAGTTTGCCAAACTTGCCACCAACCCCCAAGTTTTCCCTGTAAGTTAGAGTTGCATTTCTCGGAGGGCATGGTAAATTTTGTTAGTAGCTCTGGTGCCTCATAAGACTGGTTTAAAACTAATTTGCAAAATATGCTTCCTGTGTCTGTAAGGTACTGTGGATTTCTACCATATCCTTATAACATGGATGTAAAGTTAATTAATGACCTTGAACTTGGCCATATTTTGAGTCCATGTCAGTGTGTGTGCATGAATGTTCCTTGTGGATGGACTGATTCCAAACTTGTGCCCAGTGCTGACAGAATGTACTTTAGTTCCATGACCAACAATTTAAGTAAACATTTTTGAAAATCAATGCATAGATATTTGTTTTATAGTCCATTTCATTGTAGTTCTTATTCCGTTTATCTCTAGTTGCAATGAAAGCAATGAATAAAGTAGCAAGTCATATTAATGAAATGCAGAAGATCCATGAAGAATATGGTGCTGTGTTTGACCAACTAATAGCAGAGCAGACTGGGGAGAAAAAGGAGGTGAGCAGCTACCTGTTACAAGTCCTAGTTTTTTTTCTGACGAAATGCTGCTCAGCATTGTTATCTTTGTGTTAATTGGATTTATAACCATATTTTATGTATTTCAATAATGTTTGCCTGGAGTATAGTACTGTAGTGAAATAGGACAAGTTATTTTTTTTTTCCTTTTTTCTATGTTAACATGATATCATATACTTAATACTTTGTAATTTTGTTACATGGTGTGAACCTGTTTGATTGTAGTTGCACTTAAACTGCAACATGAGAAACTGATTATTTTTTTAAGGTTGCAGATCTCTCTATGGGTGACTTACTACTTCATACCACAGTCGTTTGGCTTAACCCTCCCACTTCCTTTGGAAAATGGAAAAAAGACCCAGAACTTGCTGTTTTTGGTAAGATGAAAAAACAACTTTAAATATCACTCTTTTTGGAAACCCATCCACATAGAATTTCAGGTACTGAGATTTATTTATTTTTAAGAGTCTGTATCAAGATTATTACCTTCCAAAGTCTTTGCATTACTACAGGTTATTTGAGGACTTATGTTCTGTAAAAGTTGCCTTTAACTCCCAGTCCAGACCTCCTTGCTTTTCATTCCCTCTGGCCTTTTCCCTCACCTCATTTTTCCCTCAATTGTGTATCTTAATCTGCATAATCTACTTCTGTTTCTCACCTGATGAACAATCAAAATGTTGTGCATCTTCATTTTCACACAGAAAAAAAATACTCACCTATTGTTCCTTTTTCAGATGCACTTATATGCAGCTGCTGTTAAAAATAAAAAAAAAAAAAAAAAAAATACAGATATAAGGAATACGGTGGCCCTGAAGTACAATGCGCAGAAACAAATTAAATCATGGAAAAACAGATCAGAAAATGCAAATAAAAATCAGAATGTGCAAAAACAAATCGGAAACTGCAAAAACAAATCAGAAAACGCAAAAGAAAATTGAATACGCAAAAGCAAATGAGAAGCAACAAATACAAGTGGAGCAGCACACAAAAACAATGAAGACTGCGAAAACAAATTGAGAAGCATGAAAACAAAGAGTATGGCATAACCCAAATGGAGTCAGAAAAAACAGTAAAAAGTTCATCATGATTTAATCCCAGCTTTTTAACGAGTGGTGTGGTGAAAGCGAGAACGCTAAAAGGTAAAAGATATTTCTTACCTTTTTAGGTAATTTATATACTTAGCAGAAACGATAATGTTTGCATAACTTTGAGCACTCTTGGCCAAAGCAGTGGTAGAGCTGACTGGGGTTTCACCAGTAAATGGGTTTGTGTGCAGGAGAAATCTGACATGTCTACTGCAAGCATAGCAGAACAAATTTGATTTCTTGGTATCAGATATAATAGTTTGGTCTAAAATCAGCCAACTAACAAATCACATTAAAAAAGATCATTTGTCGTTTGTGTCACAGCCGATTGCTTTTGGTTGGTTATGTGTGTCTTGCAACACTTTGGTGAATATTTGCTTGCCGTTACGCACTCAGCATTACGTTATGGTTTTCTAACAGTCAGTACAAGACTTACAAACTTGTGTGTGTAACACTTTAAATGGATCTTCGGCAGGTATGAAAAAATTTTAATGTCCAGACATTAAAAAATAGGTAAATAGAAGGTAGACATTCGCAGTCACTGTTTCAACCACACGAACCTGTTAAGTCCCAGTAGTTGATTCTTGATATACTGCCGCCTTGCTTATTATTTTTTTTTTTTTTCTTCTTCTTCTTTGTTTAACCTCTGGTTTGTGGTAACATTTCAAAGAGTCACCAGGCTAAAATATGACGACCAACATGAAAGATTTCAGGATTTAACATTAAATTTTCATACACTAAAAGGAATTTCTGTCTCTTTGCATACTTGCTTTATAAATATGGTGATCTCAAATGCTGAAAGTGAAATATAACTAAGTTCCTGAGTCATACTGGATCTTGAGACTGAACTGAGGCAAAGTGTTCTTGGAACATACTGCTATGAGAGACTCCACAAAGTTAAATAGTTTTCTGTTTTATCCACAAATGACAATACTATAACACCCCGGATATGAATGTCAGAGGGACACTCTTCTCCGGTGGAAATGCACCGTCTAAAGGAGCAGAAATACCCAAAGAAGCCGTCTATAAAAAGAGTCCCATGAGTTACGGGGTGCAGACTGCGCTTCCCCAGGCAGCTAAAAGCTCATCAGTTGTGATGCTTGGCCTCTGGTGAGAATCATATGTCAAAGCTGGCCTTGGGATGGCTCATGGAACCAGGGGGAAGTGTGGTGTATGGGTTACCTCTGACCTTGGGTGAGAGAAGTGACACAGAGCTGGGTTGGGGTTATGAGCTGAAGAAGCGAACAGTAATTTTTTAGGGCCACATCTAATAGCTCAAAGCGGCTGATTCCATTTCTCCTTCTCTAATATTACAACAGTGTTGATGTGAAAAATGAATACTAGGAATACAAATTGTCATACAAACACTAAATATTACATGTCCGTAGCGTGTATACTAATGTAATACGTTGTAAAAAAGGTCCGTATAAAATGTTTTTAAATGCTGAAAAGTGCTGTCAGCATTAAGTTATAGCTTAACTACAAATTAAAATGCTGAAATATGTTTGTAATACTTTAAACACTTCTCTAGCGGAGAGTGCTCAAAGTTAAGCAAACGTTATCATTTCTGCCAAAGTACAAAAATACCTATAAAAGATAAATCTTTTACCTTTCAGCATTCTTGTTTTCACCACACCACTCATTGAAAAGCTGGGATTAAATCGTGATGAACTTCAGTTTTCACTGTTTTTTCCGCCACCATTTGGGTTATGCACTGCTTTTTTTTTTTTTTTTTTTTTTCATGCTTCCTAATTTGTTTTCACAGTCTTCATTTTGTTTGTATGCTGCTTCATTAGCATTTTGTTGTTTCTGAATTGTTTTTGCTTATTGTGATTTGCTGCATTTTTAATTTGCTTTTGCACATTCAATTCATTTTTGCATTTCCTATTTGTTTTTGCACATTCTGATTTGCTTTTGCGTATTCAATTTATTTTTGCATGTTCCAATTTGTTTTTGCACATTCTGATTTGCTTTTGCGTATTCAATTTATTTTTGCATGTTCCAATTTGTTTTTGCACTTTCTGATTTGCTTTTGTGTATTCCATTTGTTTTTGTGTTTTCTGAATTGTTTTTGCATGATTTAAATTGTTTTGAAACATTGCACATTAG
Organism: Polypterus bichir lapradei; assembly: GCA_026402145.1. NCBI lineage: Eukaryota > Metazoa > Chordata > Cladistia > Polypteriformes > Polypteridae > Polypterus > Polypterus bichir. The sequence continues at coordinate 172,275,539 of JANRMT010028174.1, read as the reverse complement.
GGCCACCATAATATAATGGTAGTGTTTATATATATAAAAAAAAAAAAAAAAAAAAACTTAAGCCAACAAATCATAACTCTAGCAATAAAAATTAAGATTTTTCTTAGACAGAATGAAAGCTCAATGCAGTTGTAAACCTGCAAAGTTATGTTGGCCTCTAGCTCATGTTTGTGGGTTTTCTGCGCTATATTCAGTTAAGGTACTACTTAAAAACATTAGTTCTTATTGAAATTGAGATTCTTTTTTGCACTAAAGCCTATAAGAATCTTTTGGAAGATGTAGATTTTTTTTACTTTTTAAACTCTTATCACAACATAAAGTAATATGCTAAAGTTTTAAAATATTTTACCTTTATAAAATATCTAACTTCTTTCTGTGGTGTAAACTATGACTGAACTGTGACAAGTTACCTTTTTCCTTTTTTCAGTGTTCAAAACTGGTGTAGTGTTTATATACAAAGACTGTTCAAAGCAGAAGAAAAAAATTGTAAGTCTGTTGTTCAATAACTTATCTGCTATGTACTATGTTTTCCATTAACCCATTTAAACTTATATTTGCTCATTTAATCTTGGAATATAAAAATTCTTTGGGTAGTTATTGTTTTCACATTTGGTTTTATGCATTGACCCTTTTTTGTCAGCACATTTATATCTAAGATGATTCAAATACATGCAGTTGATTTGTCAAAACAGATGAATTCTGTATCTCATTCACTAAAACAATATTTCTGCTACAGATGCAGTCTCATGATTACTGTAAGCTCGGGCACTTACCCAGTTCTCAGTGTTGATTTTATTTAACATTACTTGCAAAACAAGTCTTTTGAAGTTAATTTTGTTACAACCATTTAATGCCATATTGTGTCTTCTTTCAGGTTCTTTTTCTTTTTAATCACCGTGATAAAAACAGTAAATAACATAGTTAGGCATATGTAGCCTTGCAAAACCAATGGGGCTACAAACTTAGTCAACATTTATATAAAGAAACAAAGGTGTTGTGAATCCTAATATATAATTAACAATTTGAGAACGCTATTTATGAATAAAAAAACACAGCAAATAGAATTGATAATATGTAACAATTTTGTGTTGTACCTACAATATATTTTACGCTGATGAAAAATATAATTAGATACTTTATTCATCCCAAGGGGAAATTCACATACTCCAGCAGCAGCATACTGATACAAAAACCCTTCCTCACCAGTTTGTCCAGAAGTGAGGCGTCCTTCTTTATACTGCCCCCCCAGCACACCACCGTGTAGAAAAGGGCACTCGCCACAACCGTCTGATAGAACATCTGCAGCATCTTATTGCAGATGTTGAAGGACGCCAGTCTTCTAAGTATAGTCAGCTCTGTCCTTTCTTACACAGAGCATCAGTATTGGCAGACCAGTCCAATTTATCAATTAAGCAGAGTTAATCAAATTCTCCACAAAAGACCATTGCCATAATCTGTGAGGTTTATTTAGCATACTAAAGAATTTATATGGCATTTATATGGCATTATGATTATGAGCACAAGAGGATAGGGGTTGAGTTTAACAAGAAATAATTATGCTCCAAATGTTGCCAATCATGGTGCCAAGCATTAAATAATGAATGACATTTATATGTAAAGGGCCTAAAAATTAAAGCAATCTCAAGGGTTTTATAGCACATATAAAATTCAGATATGGAAATTATGGAATATTTAATTATACTACCACTTGTTTAATGATCTTAAAACATTTTAATGTAAACCATACCACAGTACCAAACTGTTGTCTTGAAATATGTGAACTTTGCTCTATCTGTTAACAGCAAAGAAGTATTTTTTGGCAAAATTATTATTTTTCTTTCCTACGGTACCTACGGTACCTTTAAAGCACCAACTGGTGTCTTATTATTTCTGTTAAAACATAATTTCAATTGTTAGAAATTTTTCTTCTGTTGCTTCCATCAATGGCTGTCTGTTTTTGATTTAACCACTTTTTTTAAGTAAATGCTCTTTTTTACTCCAACTTGAATGAAAAAGAACTCGGACTAGTTTCAAATGTATCATATTAAGTTTTCTACACACCTGTTCTTTACATAAGAAGATATTAACTATTAATGTATAATATACTGTATGACAAAAGACAGTGTTACCTATTGGTCTAATTTGCCATGCAGCAGGAATAATGAACAGGCAACTTGCGAGCAACAAATTATTCCAAAATGAGAGCAAATAAACAGTTTATTGCTCCAGAAGGGGACTGTGCCCATTCAGTAATTAATACATGAATATTTGTATGGCTGGCCATCCTTAAGTGAGTTACCTAAGGATGTCCTACTGTATGCCCGGCCACATATATTTAAGCCACTCCTTTAGAATACCAATGGTGCACAATGAGTAAAGAATGGCTATCAGATATTTTCCCCTACACAATATGCTTAGAGACGTAGTGGTCCACAGAACAGTCCTAACTGATATACATATATTGTATATTAGCACACTCAAAACTCCATGGAGTAAACCCAAAAACCCCTCCCCATTACAATAATTGTGTATCAAATGCTGCACTCTGATCTAAGAGGATGAGAATAGATAAACGGCCTGTCAGCATTAACCTGCAAGTCATTTACTACTTTAATGAGTGCAGGTTCCATATTGTGATTTGTTCTAAAACCTGACTGAAACTTGTCAAGAATAGAATGTTCATTCAAGTGATCATTCAACTGTGTAATGACTGCCTTTTCTAGGATTTTACTTGAGAAAGGCATGTTAGAAATAGGTCTAAAATTGTCAAAAACAGAGGAGTCGAGATTATTTTTCTTGAGCAGGGGTTTAACAACTTCAATCTTAAGACAGTCTAAGAGGACCCCCGTATCTAATGATGAATTTACTATGTCAAGCACACTATCAATTAGCACTTTGGATACTACTTTGAAAATACTTTTTGGTATTAGGTCAAGGATGCAGATGAGGGGTCTCCGTTGACAAATTTATTCTATGTAGATAGGGTAAATATATCCTGGTGAAAGATTTTAATTTGCGTAAAATGGAATACCAGGATTTAACACTAGAATTACCAAAGCCTAAGAAAAAACTTGTAAACCCGTCCCACCTTAAATCCCTTCGCACCTCTCCATCAGCGTGTTTTGTCATGTAGATGTGTCGATAAGCACAAGCAGCAAGCAGCCTGCTATACCATCCCCCCACTGCCGCAGAAAGGGCAAGAAGTTCTCCCAGCTCAGTTCTTGATTATCTGGGAATAAGCTACCTAGAGTTGCATAGGGTAAATAATTTCATGTATGTTCCGTGTCTACAACAATCTATGTAAACACATGGTTAAAACAAAAGTTTTTCATGTTTTAGTAATAAATGACAAAATGTAGACATGAATTGTATAATATATGAAGGCTGAAGACCAAATATCAAATAAACACAAAAGGTACAAGGATATTACGACAGCTTCTGTGGTGCAGCATTAAGAACTGCTGGCTTATATTCCAGTGGTTGCAAGTTCAAAACCAGCTCCCTCGTAAATTTACCATTTTGAGTAGTGAGCTGCTCTTATTGTTAATATTATACAATAAAAACATACATTTGATTTGTGTCTGTAACAGCCGGTGTAAATTTATAGTACTTGTATCATGATCGTGACTGAGGGAATTAAAAAAAAAAAAAAAAAAAAAAAAAACACAAAAAAAACCCGCTAACTTTTACAACACCCACCCCCCTCCCCAGATCTGACGCTGTTAGTTTTTATCTGAAACTGGGAATAACTGTAGATGTGAGTGGTGTTTTGAAGCAACGGAACTGGATATTCTCTGATCTGGAGGGATAAAAGCTGACACACAAACACTGGTGTATCATGCCTTCCTAGTATCTCATTGTCACTTGAATTTTTTCTACTGAGTGTTCCTGCTCATGCTGAATTAGTATGCACCTTATGGTCCATGATGTCAAAGCCACACTGACAAAAACAGAGACATAGTCCCCTGGTTCGATCCTGACTGCTTTGTGTATTTACTGTTTTGAGTAGTGAGATGCTGTTATTGTTAATATTATACAATAAACACATACATTTGGTTTGCGTCTGTAACAGCCTGTGTACATTTATAGTGCTTGTAAAAGTGTGTTTTGTTTTTTCTTTTCTCAGTTGTGGCAACTAAACTAACCATTTTTCATTTTAGGGAGCTTCTCATAAAGCATCTTTTTCTGAAGAGAGAGACCCATTTCGGTTCCGTCACATGATTTCTACAGAGGCTCTTCAAATTCGATCACATGCTAGTGGAGGTAAACCTTGCTACAAATTCTGGCCCCCAGTAGTTATTTTTCAATAAATTTATTATTACACCATCTCTTTTGGTGGGATGCTCATTGATTGATTTTAGTTTGTTTTATACATTTTGGTTTTACTTTATGCATGGTATCTTTAAATGTACAGTTGAGCATCATAATTTTCTTTTAATTAACATATTAGTATTTCATATAGTGACTCCAATCAAACTAAACACTATCAAAATCATTATTGTACAGATTAATTAAAGAATGTACTTTTTGTACTATATGCAACCAAACTGGATGAAGCAAAGACAAAGCATTGAGTTACAGTTATCAGAATTGCTATTTAGCAACATGGTCATTTAGCCCAAATTCTCTTTCTGTGATGGGATATATAGAAAGATATAGAAGGCAATTTATAAGTAGATGCTTATTAAAGAGGAAATTAAGCCTTTTAAATTTTGCTACAGAATTAGCAGTATTATAAAAGTGAGGAATGGAGACTGCAACATTTGTTACATTTTTCAGATGCTGAGGGAGGGTCTGAATGTGATGTTGTTCATGTAAAATCTGAATCTGAGGGGAGACCAGAGAGGATATTCCACTTGTGCTGCAGGTAAAACCTTATATTAAATATTTATAGTGCTGTTTCAGGTTTCCTCAATTTTTCAGTTGGTGAAGATAACAATGATGAAGCCAGGGCCCTAAACACCAATCCTGAAATGACCCACATGCCTGAAGGAATAATCTGAGAACTCATTTGGAAGTTTTCATGGATTCCTGTTTATTTAATTATCCATGGACAAGAAAACTACCAAAATGCTGCAGAAGTGATAAACCTCATAGAGGTGCCTGTTAATTTTTACATTCAAAGTCTGGTTATGTGAGATGAAGAAAGTAATCACTCTGGGGTCTGTTCCCTGGTTACGACACTGCTTGAGGCTTTTATATCCTGACCTATGATTGAAAGTCCATTGCTGTGTAATTCAGAACAGAAGCTACTTTAATTTCCACTGTGATTAAATTGTTTAATCTGATTAAGCTGTCAGAACTATAGCTAGACAGGTTCAATTATTGGGCTGCCTGCAATCTACTTAGAATTGGCTGAATAAATTTTTGAAAACCTGATTAATCATACATATATTTTTTGGAATTTTCTTTTTTTGTCACTTTTTATGCTGATGGCACATGTGAATTTGTATATACTGTGCACTTCAATGTTGTTTACTTATTTCAAGAAAAAAGCATAGCACTCTTCCATGTAACAAGTCAGTAGTACTAAGGTGAGGTACCGTTTTAGCCATTATGAATGTAGAGAAAAGCCAAGCAAAATGACATTTTATTGGCTAACTAAAAAGATTACAATATGTAAGCTTTCGAGGCAACTCAGGCTGAGCTATGTAACAAGTCAAAAAGCTTAGTAGTATGCATAGTCACCTCTCATTTAAGATAGTCTACTAAAACATTTGCCTCCTAACTATTTGCACCCCAAAATATGCTACATTGTGTGGGGTCAACCCATTTTTAAATTAAAGCTAAATTTGATTCTGATTGGTACAATGTTAAACTCTGGGGAGAGTTTGCAAATGATATTTGGTATCTCAAAATTGACTTTTTAATCCAGATTTACCTTTAAAGTGAGCATCTAGTTTATATAAATGTAATGTTTTATACTGTGGATCTGTGTGTTTGCAAAGACTACATGTATTTTCTTTTAGTCACTGGTAAGATATTGTTTATATTGACTTTTCAATCATTTTGATTTTTAGCTCCTTCAAGTAAACTAAACTATTGTTGTTTCTATAGATGTCATGTCTTCTATTAGGTATTTGATGGAGATAGACTATGGCAGTAGATTTTTTATGATTACATCATCGCTTTGAGCTTGTGCTTCATTTAATGCTTTTTGCCATCCAATCTAGGTATTTTTAGCTTTTTTGTGTTTTTTCCTTAAGAAACATTAAATTATAATGCTTTAAAATATCTATGCTGCATTCATTTTATAGAAGAAAAAAACATTAAGCAGTGTACATGCACTAGTACTGTCATTTAAAGGTAGAATTGATTCAAGAATCACTTGAGATTTGTCTGACTGGTGTGATCTGCAGGGGGTGATGCAGCTCTCCAAACTCCCAACACAAAGGTTCAGACATAAGTTTGCTGTGTACAAAAGTTATTTTTAATGTTAAAATTCAAAACTCTTCCCAAAGTAAGGATTTTCTATAGCACAACCACTGTTCTCACAATAAGCACTCTGCAATTGTCATATCTCTGTCTCTCTCACCAGCTCCTTACAGCAGGCTTTGTACACCTTCTCCCAATTCTGACTCCCAGATTAAAGCTGTTTTTATGTAACACACGGAAGTACTTCCAGTGTCTCGAAACTGTGGCTTGGAAGCACTTCCGCATGAAATTGGAGCTTGACATAGTGGGGCTCACTAAGTCCCCTCAGTGTCTCCTGGCAGCTCCCCACAGGGCCGAGCCAATGAAGTCCAATTCCCAACATGTCTTGTGGAAATCCATGGTGACGCTGCAACCCAGGGGGAGCTGCCATCTAGTGTTCCCGGGGAGGTAATGCCCTATGCCAGCTGTCTCCCTCTGTCCTTCCATACTATGGGCATTCCAACCAGGAAAGATTCCCAGTATGGCTCTGGCCAAGTTGCCAATCCTTGTGTGGAGTCCTTCACATGATTCCTTCCTCAGATGAGCCGTGTAGGGCAAGGTGGCCCCTCCTGTAAGAGCTGTTCTTCTCCAAGAGGGCCTGTCAGCATCAGCCAGTCCATGGCTCCCTCCAGCAACATAGAAGCAATAAGCAGAGAGCGAGATGCTGCACCAATATTGCCTTCTAGCAAATTCTTGTGTTGTATATGAGCAGTGTCTCCAGCCATGCCTTGGCTGACACCATTCCTAACATTCCGCACCCCACTTGGACCTTCCAGACTTGCAGGATGGTCATCTCTGTGTCCTCACACACACTCGGCTGAGCTTGTGATGCACATGATCACTGCTACAGTGTTAGGAAACCTGGCCTTTCTCCCATTTTCTGTCTCAGGCGTACAGTGACAGTGGTGTTCTTCACTCTGGATTGAACTTTGCCTTGATTCTTTCCATTAAGTGAAACATCAGAATTACTCCAGCCTTCGTAAATATAACATTATGTTCTCAAAACTGCCTAATCCAGTTCATGGTCAAGCCTGACTAGTGTCTCTGCAGCACTGGGATCAAAGTAAGTAACTTAAGACACATTCTCACACTGTACCAATTACCGTAACCACCACATTAGAACACTCTAGACAAGAACAAGCCATTCAGCCCAACAAAAGCTCGCAATCCTATCCACTTATTTCTTCCAAAAAAACAGCAAGTCAAGTTTTGAAAGTACTTAAAGTTTTACATCTTGGGAAATCTGGGAGGAAATCCCATGCAAACTCATGAATATGCCAGGTATTGCATTTATACCCAGGGCACTGGAACTTTGAATCAATAGTGCTTACTTTGCTGCCTGATCATAAAGATCTACTGTATATAAAGAAAAAAATGGTAAGGTCTGTATGTGTCCAGTCCCTCTGAGCAATATGATTGGTCAGTTTGTCTTTGATGTGATTTTGTTTGTTTGGCTTTGATGCAATTAAAGGCAAGCTCAGAGTTACCTTCAAAGATGAGAAGTATAAAAGCAGACACAATTTGACCAAATATTGTAAAGCAAACTTTACAGGAACACACTCGTAAGACGTGCCTGTCAAGAGAGGTTCAGACACACAATTAAGAGGAAAGGCATTGAAGCTATATGTTTAGCAAGAGACACCAAATTTTTTAAAATTTATTACCGGTGTTCAGCAGGTAACACAGTTAGTATTTTTGTAAGAAATATTTACTTCTAAATGATGCAGTCTTTTCTTACACTTTCGTATGTGTACTTTAGTTTCCTCCTACGTCCCCAAGATTAATATTGCTGCAGTTTGTGTAAATGTTTGAATTCCTTTATCACTGGTTATTGACCTGAGAGAAATGTATTCCTTAGTAACACAAAAATATATTTTAGTCTCTTTGGTTAAAATGTAACTAATTCACCACAGTATGACATTCATTTGTTTCTTAATATTAGAATTACCAGAGCCTACAAAAAAACTCGCAGATAAGGCCCACCTTAAATCCGTTCGCACCTCTCCGCCTAGCGTCCTTTGTCCTGTAAATGTGCTGATAAAGACAAGCAGCAAGCAGCCGGCTATTCCATCCCCCCACCGACTTAGAACGTGCACGAACTTCTCCCAGCTCATGCCTTGATTGATTATCTGGGAGTGAAGTGGAGTTTTAGAGTGGAAATAATAGATCATTACGAGGTGTGGCAGAAAAGTAATGAGACTGATTTTTTATTTACCAAAGTTTTTATTTTTTTCAAACATCAATGTTATCCCCTTCAAAGTAGTTCCTTGGGCAGCTACACACCGATGGAGACGTTGTTCCCACTGTTGGTAGCAGCGCTGGAAGTCTTCAACCAGTATGGTCTTCAGCATGTCCGTTACACTCTTTTGGATGTTTTCTAAAGTCCCGAAATGACGTCCTTTGAGGACATTTTTCAGTTTAGGAAAAAGTCACACGGACTGACGTCTGGTGAATAGGGGGGCTGGGGAACCACAGGAATGCCTTTTGAGGTCAAAAATTCTGTTATGGAGAGGGCAGTGTGATATGGGGCGTTGTCATGATGGAGCATCCATTTGTCTGCAATGTCTGGTCTCACGCGAATGACCCTTTTTCTGAGCCTTTCAAGGATGTCTTTATAAAAAACTTGGTTGACAGTTTGTCCTGGAGGAACAAATTCTTTGTGGACGATTCCCCTTTTGTCAAAAAAAACAAATCAGCATTGATTTGATCTTCGATTTGCTCATTCGAGCTTTCTTTGGTCGAGGAGAGTTTGCAGTGTGCCACTCCTAACTTTGCCTCTTGGTCTCAGGATCGTATTCAAAAATCCATGATTCATCACCTGTGATCACACGACTAAAGAAATCTTGCTCATTAGCGATTCTGTCAAGAAGATCAAGACGACACTTGTTTTTCCGATTGTCCTTCTGCTCAATTGTGTGGTTTTTCGGCACCATTTTGGCACAGACCTTTCGCATGTGCAAATGTTCAGTCAAAATTTGATGAACGGTAAATCTGTTCAAATTTAATTGTTCACTCAACATTGTTAAACGACGGTCTGATCTCACAAGGGTGTTCACACGTTCGATGTTTTCATTGGTTTTCGAAGTTGAAGGCCTCCCTGAACGGTGTTCATCTTCAACATGTTTTCTGCCTTCCAAAAATGATTTGTGCCAGCGAAAAACTTGAGCTTGGGATAAAGAATGTTCCCCATAGGCCTGTTTTAACTTTTCAAACGTCACACTTGCCGATTCTCCAAGCTTAACACAAAATTTAATGGCACAATGTTGCTCCAAATTCCGCTGTTCCATTTTGTGTGACGCACAACCAAAAACACAACTTCGCTTAATAGCAGTCACAAAAATCACATAGTTAACGGAAGGAGTTGAAACTCGCACTGAGCTATGGGAGGGTACTGATACACGTGCTCTATCAAGGACAACAGCGCAGCGTTGCCAGATAGCTTGCAGTGTTGCCAGTCTTATTACTTTTCTGCCACACCTCGTATTTGGAAAACATGCATTTCATGTGTGTTCTGTTTCTACAATAATCTGTGTAAACACATTTTTAAAACAGAAACGTTTTTCAGATTTTAGTAGTAAATGACAAAATGTAGGCATAAACTGTATAATGTATGAAGCTTGAAGTCCAAAGAGCAAATGAACACTTTCACAAAAGGTTCAAGAAAAAGACAATGGCTTCCATGGCGTAGCGGTAAGATTTGCTGACTTGTAATCAAGAGTCCCCGGTTCGATCCCGACTCGCTCCTATATTTGCCGTTTTCAGTAGTGAGCTGCTCTTATCTATACTAATAAAAGGCAAAGCCCTCACTGACTCACTCACTCACTCACTGACTCACTGACTTATCACTAATTCTCCAACTTCCCGTGTAGGTAGAAGGCTGAAATTTGGCAGGCTCATTCCTTACAGCTTACTTACAAAAGTTGGGCAAGTTTCATTTCGAAATTCTATGCGTAATGGTCATAACTGGAACCTATTTTTTCGTCCATATACTATAATAGACGTCTGCTCGATGGCTGTGGGAGGTGGAGTTACGCCTCCCACATAATTTAGTGCCTGCCCATATAAGGCCGTCCGTCAGCGGCAATCCAATAGAAACACTGCTGCTAAATATTCACGGGTGAAGGACTGTGCTTATGCAGACGAAGATGAGATGGTCAGGGTGGTGTTTGGCACAAACTCAGCGAAACTGCGAGAGAAACTTTTAAGTGCCGGGTCTTAGCTAACATTAAATACAGCCGTGGACATCGCACGAGATGGCACCAGCACAGCTGGGAACCTTCGATGCATGTACACCGAGCGGCTCACGTGAATTGACGCAGTGCACAGACAAAAAGCAACAGTTCCAAAGAGTGCTGAACAAAAACCGAATTACACAATTGAGAAGGCAGCAAAAAATATGAAGCGTCTGACACATACAAGCATATTCATAAGTGCAACTACTGCGGAAACAAAGCACACGGTGGAAACAGTCAATGTCCCGCTAAAGGAAGACAGTGTAAAAAAAAAACCCGTGCATGCAGTGTGTCACGTCTCAGATAAAGAGGAAGACGACCTGTTTATTGATGCAGTAAGAAACAAATCGATTAATGAAACCTGTTATCTTTACCACGATTGACAAACACGGAATGTGACTTGAACACAACACATCCTACAAATACGAACCTGATTGAAAGAAATAATGATAATCAAATCCTTGATGACAGCAATACTCATAACACTCACAAAACAGTTACTGTATATTGACAATCATGTTGCGTTATTTTTAAAATGTTCCCTTTTCTTTTTCATAACTTCTTTAACACACTACTTCTCCGCTGCGAAGCGCGAGTGTGTGTATATATATATATATATATATATATATATATATACCCC
>JANRMT010028174.1:172239905-172253246 GCA_026402145.1 Polypterus bichir lapradei | reverse complement strand
ATATATATATTTTCTTCTCGCAAAGAAAAGCAAACAATCAAAAAATCAATACGTGTGCTTTTAAGTAAAGCGGCATTTTTCAGAGGAGCGTCAGTATCTTCTAAGCAAACAGCCTCTATTGAAACAGCCCCTCTGCTCAAATCTCCTCCGTCAGGCGCAGAGAACGTCAGAGAGAGAGCGCGAGATTAAAGCAAACAATCAAAAAATCAATACGTGTGCTTTTAAATATGCCGAGCACCGCAATAAAGCGGCATTTTTTAGAGGAGAGTCAGTATCTTTTAAGCAAACAGCTTCTGTGCAAACAGCACCTCTGCTCACGCTCCCTCCGTCAGGCGCAGAGAATGTCAGAGAGGGTGAGATAGAGGCAGAGACAAGCAAACAATCAAGCACCGCGCGGGAAGCATATCTTCCCGCGCGGAAGATGAGGAGTTTTAGTTAATATGTAATACATGCTCTGATTGGGTAGCTTCTAAGCCATCTGCCAATAGCGTCCCTTGTATGAAATCAACTGGGCAAACAAACTGAGGAAGCATGTACCATAAATTAAAAGACCCATTGTCCGCAGAAATCTGCGAACCAGCAAAAAATCTGTGATATATATTTAGATATGCTTACATTTAAAATCCGCGATAGAGTGAAGCCGCGAAAGTCGAAGCGCGATATAGCGAGGGATTACTGTATGTATATATATATATATATATATATATATATATATATATATATTCGCAGCGGAGAAGTAGTGTGTTAAAGAAGTTATGAAAAAGAAAAGGGAACATTTTAAAAATAACGTAACATGATTGTCAATATACAGTAATTGTTTTGTGACTGTTATGAGTGTTGATGTCATCAAGGATTTGATTATCATTATTTCTTTCAATCAGGTTCGTATTTGTAGGATGTGTTGTGTTCAAGTTACATTCCGTGTTTGTCAATCGTTGTAAAGATAACAGGTTTCATTCATCGATTCGTTTCTTACTGCATCAATAAACAGCTCGTCTTCCTCTTTATCTGAGACGTGACACACTACATGGACGTTTTTTTTTTTTTTTTTTAAATTTCTTCCTTTAGCGGGACATTCACTTTTTCCACCGTGTGCTTTGTTTCCGCAGTAGCTGCACTTATGAATATGCTTGTATGTATCAGACGCTTCATATTTTTTTCCTGCCTTCTCAATTGTGTAATTCGTTTTTTGTTCAGCACTCTTTGGAACTGTTGCTTTTTGTCTGTGCACTTCGTCAGTTCACGTGAGCCGCTTGGTGTTCTTGCATCGAAGGTTCCCAGCTGTGCTGGTGCCATCTCGTGTGATGTCCACGGCTGTATGTAATGTCAGCTAAGACCCGGCACTAAAAAGTTTCTCTCGCAGTTTCGCTGAGTTTGTGCCAAACACCACCCTGACCATCTCATCTTCCTCTGCATAAGCACAGTCCTTCACCCGTGAATATTTAGCGGCAGTGTTTCTATTGGATTGCCGCTGACGGACGGCCTTATATGGGCAGGCACTAAATTACAAACGCCAGCGGCAGCCTGTCTATGAGCTTAATTTAAACTTTAGGTTTCCACCGTGCTTTGTTTCCGAAGTAGCAGCACTCATGAATATGGTTGTATATGTCAGTCGCTTGCTTCTTATTGTTTCGTTGCCTTCTCAATTATATAATGCATGTTTTCTTCAGTGCTTTTTGGAGCTCTTCCTGGTTTTCTACGTACTGCATGATTACGTGGGAGGGGTGATGATGTCACACGAAACTCCGCCCCCCACGGCTTTCGCGCTCAACTCCATTACAGTAAATGGAGAAAAACAGCTTCCAGTTATGACCATTACGCGTAGAATTTCGAAATGAAACCTGCCCAACTTTTGTAAGTTGCCTGCCAGTGAGCCTGCCAAATTTCAGCCTTCTACCTACACGGGAACTTGGAGAATTAGTGATGAGTGAGTGAGTGAGTGAGTCAGTCAGTCAGTCAGTCAGTCAGTGAGGGCTTAGCCTTTTATTAGTATAGAAAAGATCAAGCAACACATGGGTTCAGGCAAGCAAGGCTGTATTTCACTAAAATGCTGGAATTATATGAAGAAACAGCAAAAGAATGCAGTGGTGCTTGAAAGTTTGTGAACCCTTTAGAATTTTCTATATTTCTCCATAAATATGACCTAAAACAACATCAAATTTTCACACAAGTCCTAAAAGTAGATAAAGAGAAACCAGTTAAACAAATGAGACAAAAATATTATACTTGGTCATTTATTCATTAAGGAAAATGATTGAATATTACATATTTGTGGGTAGCAAAAGTATGTGAACCTTTGCTTTCAGTATCTGGTGTGACCCCCTTTTGCAGCAATAACTGCAGCTAAACATTTCCGGTAACTTTTGATCATTCCAGCACACCGGCTTGGAGGAATTTTAGCCTATTCCTCTGTACAGAACAGCTTCAATTTTGAGATGTTGGTGGGTTTCCTGCTCGCTTCAGGCCCTTCCACAACATTTCGATTGGATTAAGTTCAGGACTTTGACTTGGCCATTCCAAAACATTAACTTTATTCTTCTTTAACCATTCTTTGGTAGAATGACTTGTGTGCTTAGGGTCGTTGTCTTGCTGCATGATCCACCTTCTCTTGGGATTCCTGACATTTTCCTTTAGAATTCTCTGATTTAATTCAGGAGTCATTTTTCCATCAATGAAGGAATGAAGCCGTTCTGGCCCAGATGCAGCAAAACAGGCCCAAACCATGATACTACCACCACCATGTTTCACAGATGGGATAAGGTTCTTATGCTGGAATGCAGTGTTTTCCTTTCTCCAAACATAACACTTTTCATTTAAACCAAAAAGTTCTATTTTGGTCTCATCCGTCCACAAAACGTTCTTCCAATAGCCTTCTGGTTTGTCCATGTGATCTTTAGCAAACTGCAGACGAGCAGTAATGTTTTATTTGGAGAGCAGTGGCTTTCTCCTTGCAACCCTACCATGCACACCATTGTTGTTCCGTGTTCTCCTAAAGGTGGACTCATGAACATGAACATTAGCCAATGTGAAAAAGGCCTTCAATTGCTTAGAAGTTACCCTGGGGTCCTTTGTGACCTCGCTGACTATTACACGCATTGCTTTTAGAGTGATCTTTGTTGGTCGACTGCTCCTGGGGAGGGTAACTATGGTCTTGAATTTCCTCCATTTGTACACAATCTGTCTGACTGTGGATTGGTGGAGTCCAAACTCTTTAGAGATGGTTTTGTAACATTTTCCAGCCTGATGAGCATCAACAACTCTTTTTCTGAGGTCCTCAGAAATCTCCTTTGTTCGTGCCATGATACACTTCCACAAACATGTGTTGTGAAGAGCAGACTTTGATAGATCTCTGTTCTTTAAATAACACAGGGTGCCCACTCACACCTGATTGTCATCCCATTGATTGAAAACACCTGACTTGAATTTCACCTTCAAACTAGCTGCTAATCTGTGAGGTTTACATACTTTTGCCACTCACAAATATGTAATCAACCATTTTCCTCAATAAATAAATGACCAAGTATAATATTTTTGTCTCATTTGTTTAACTGGTTTCTCTTTATCTACTTTTAGGACTTGAGTGAAAATCTGATGATGTTTTAGGTCATATTTATACAGAAATATAGAAACTTCTAAAGGGTTCACAAACTTTCAAGCACCACTGTATATAAGGGGAGGTGCTTTTGATATTTATCTTGATTTTCAGAAAGCTTTGAGGTACCACATGAAAGGTTAGTGATTAAAAGATGTGGGAATTGTGGCCATGGTCTGTATTTGGGTACAAACAAAGGAAGCAAAGGAATATAATGAGGGGAACATTTTCAGAATTAGGTGATGTTAATCGTGGTGTCTCTCGGTATCTGTGATGGGGTCCACTTCTCTTTTTCAATATACATGAATGAACTGGACAAGAATATAATCAATAAGTTGGTTAAGTGTGCAGATGTTACCAAACTACCTTATGAGAAGGACCTAGGAGTGATAGTGGATTCTTTACTCTGTACATCCAGACAATGTACAGAAATAATCAAGAAAGTTAATAGGATGGTAGGTTATTTCACAATGTGTTGACTATAATTCAATGTAGGTTATGTTTGTTATATAACACACTACCTCACCTTGAGAACTGTATTCAGATTTGGTCTCCATGTTACAAAAAAGGCTTTGCAGCACAAGAACTAGGCCAATTCCATGACTGAGAGTTATGAGTTATGATGAGAAGTTTAGGAGTTGAATCTTTTCAGTTTAAACAAATGGAAATTAAGAGGGACATGATTGTAGTGTTTAAAATTATGAAATAATTCATTACAGTGAATCCTAGTTGTTTAAAATAAATTCTGCATCAAGAATGTGTGAACATGGTTGGAAACTTATGGGCAGATTTCACCCAAATGTTAGTTTTTCTTCACACAAGGAACCAGTGACACATGGAATAAATTGCCATTTTTAGGTACCTTGAGATCTCAACTTGATGTTCTTTTGGACAACGAAAGTGAATAGGAAGGACAAGTTTGTTGGGCAGAATGGCCTGTTCTTGTCACAATTTTCCTAATGTTCTAAAAGTCCTTCAGCAAATACTGATTTTTTTTTTTAAACTGTGAGAGCAGTTAGTTTTCCACACCTTTCCAAAGGGAAAAAGCATTTATTTGTAATTTTCAACACCAGATGCTGTTTATGTGGGTGATGTCTGCAGAGGGGAGCAATCAATTACATCCCAGAACTTAAGCGCACATCCTGCTCTGATAGGCTATTAAATTAGACCTAGAGAGAATTAAACCTGTTTCACCTGAAATAAAGGATACTGCGTGGGGACCTAATCCAGGTCTTTAGAATTCTCAAAGGCATAGATAAAGAAGATCCATCCAAATTCTTTTGATTAAATGGAAGATGATTTACTTAAGGACTCCAGTGTAAATTCTACAACTGTAACAATGTCAATGGTCATGAAGTTTTGCTACATGTTTACAATTGTTTTTGCTGTAGCAGGTAAAAAGTAAGGCACTCAGGATTATTTAAAAGAGTACTGTTCGTTTCAGTGTGTTTGGTGTGACGTGGCCTACATAAGCTGATGATACACACAGAAATTTTTCTGAAACTTGGTAAAACCTTCTCCTGAGACTTTTAATATAATTTAACAGACAATAAAAAAATAGCATTTTATAGTCGCAAGTGAGTATGTGGCATAGGTCTTTATAGAAGTAATCAAAGTATAAGTGAAGATGGCTCAGCATAATTAAAGCCCTGGCAGACGTTGAACGTTTTCTTGTTGTCCATGTTATTTCAGATAAATGTACTAAATTACTGTTTGTTAAATTCTGAAACTGTGCACAGCAAAGTGTGAGATTTTTTTTTTCCTGTACAGTAAATGACTATATAAGAGGTAGATCATTGAAATATTATGCATTCCATTGCATTACATGTTAAATTAATGCATGCACTTTTTTTCTTCATTTGCTAGTTTCTGCTCCAACTAGGACACTTGGGAAAAGGAAGATAACAAGAAATCGGTACACAATTGATGTAGACATAGCATTTGGAAGCAGTACTACTGAAGCATCACCAGAGCAGCCTCCAAAGCAACAGACCGTATTGGGTGGGGACACTGACCAGTGGGTGGAGGAACAGTTTGATCTTGATCGGTACGAGGACCAGGATGAGGTCAAGGAGACTGATATTCTAAGTGATGATGACGATGAGGAGCACGGTTGCTGTTCAAAGGCATTCTCAGTAGACCTTCAGGATCTGGCGAACATTGACAGCACTGAGGAGGATACACTGAAGACCAAGACCAGCAATTTGCAAGCACTGAAAATGTCTCATTTGAAGAAGCAGTCTGCTGTTACTGAGTTACTGAGTGAAACAGAAAGCAGTGCTGAAGAGGTGATCTGGGTAAAAAGAGAAGATTTTGTACCAACTCCAAATAGTAATGTTTAAGACCCGAGACTGTTATCCATTTTTTTCTATATGCCTGCGTGGACTTGTTTTTCATGTCAATCTGGGCAGCTATAGCCACTATAATACATTGGTGCCAAGTAATATTCTTGAGAGATTAAAGGTAAATATGTTTATTATGAAAATGTTTCAGAATATTCTTAATACTTTGGGTTATTTATTACTTTGACTTCAGGGTTTAAAAGTGAATTGTGAGGTGTTTGTAGCTGCGGTATACTGGCAATGTTGCATTTTCTGTCCGTGGTTAAGCTACTCTTTGCAGTAAAAACAATTTTAAATTTGAATATGTATTCATTTATCATGTATCTCAATGTTGGAGAGCTTTCTTTGGATTAGTGACAACTTTTAAGAATTGTTTAAAGAAAATGTTGAAATCAAATGAAATGGGTGTCTCCTGTACAATTCAGTTTTCCTGGAAAGTGCACAAAATGGCACCTACATGTCATTCCTGCAGCACCACTTTGCAGTATACAGTAAACAGTTATGTGGCAAAGCTTGGTAGGTCAATCACAAACATGTCTTAGTTAATTCAAAAGGTTATCTTTTAGACATTAGTCTGATACTCACGTAATGAAATATTGTGCTGTTAATAGGTTTTTGAAGTCCTCTGTTGGTGTGCACATCTTGTTGACCAGCATTATTCTTTGTGTTTGGTACTGCTGCTACTTCTGATATCCCCCAATTGCCTTTCTTGTATGCCACATGAACCTGCTATTTTTATGAATTTAATTGTTTTGGTTTGTTTTTTTTTTTTTAAATACACTTGTAGTTGTCTTACCCCAAGATGTGAGTAAAAGAACACTTGAACACTTGATATTGTGAGGCCATATGGGCTGTATGTTGGATGAAACTTTTCTCACATGTTGCCATGACAGACTGTGCATAAAGTCATTCTGTAATGCACATGTAAAAGCGTTCCTCTAATATATTTTTTTTACTGAAAGAAAGTATATTTTTATGTTTTAACAAGTACTGTTCTAAAAAGTTGTATATGCTTGTCAAGAAATGCAATAAAAAATTGTACGAAGTCTGATCTGCATTCCTGCATTTCTCCAATGTGAGCAAAGGCAGCATTTTGATAAAGGCTACTGTGCTTAACATAATTCAGTCTGATCATCCTCATCATCTTAGCACTTCATTTCAAACATGCAAAACAGTCTTGAGTGACATCCAGCAACATATTCACACACCCTAGACATGCTCTCTCGCTGTCCTTCCCAATAAAAGTGGCACTCCAAACTCCTTAACTTCATAAGGCTTGTGCTAAACCCAACTTGTGATCAAATCTACACTATCCATTTCAATTTAAGAGGGTTACAAGACTGACGGGTGGTTGCTGCAATTCAGTTCATTTGGATTTAGCTGAATTTTCCAGTGTCAACCTTGTGTGCACATTTGCAGATATTTTTTGACAGTCCATTTTCTTCTGTTGCTGAGGTTTTGGGCTTTCAGTCCCAACCACCATTACTGTGTTAACGTTAGCAGTTCCTTTAGCCTGTCTGTACTCCAGCTGAAAAATGCACTGGGCCATATGTGCATAAAAGTATGTACATGCGTGTGCCATATGAAACTGCTCAGTCTTTGGTCTTTGTTTGTACTTATTTGTGTATTTATTTTTATCAATATGAATTTCAATTTCTTAGTTGGAATAAATAAGTCAATTGTAATCCACAACTTCATTAATGTTTGAAAGGTTTTAAATCCTTTATGGTGGTTATTTTGTTTTGTTTAATATCTGAGAGATATTACATGAACCTGAATTGTGTATGAATATATAGAGGGAAAATCCTAAAAGTAGACTCTAAACAAGCAAAGCCAACAGGACAAACCAGTCTGGTCCCTGGAGTGGCGTATGGTGTTGAAGTGCCTGCAATGTGCATATTACTGGCATCAAGGAGAACTCAAAAGGCAGCAGTATAATTGAAGTTTTGAACAGAGCTGTGGCCGGTAAATTTTCCTGGTGTACAAGGTTTTAGTCCATTCATTGAGCAATTTTAGTGGATTTATTCTTTGCACCAGTATCCATTTTGGCCAAGACTGCTTGTACTCATTTTTTTTTTTTTTTATTCTAACAACCGCTGGGTGGTGGTCTAATAGTAACAACATTTATTTCTATACCACATTTCCATACAAAGAATGTAGCTGAAAATGCTTTCCAGAATGTTAAAGGAATGGTTACAAGAAAAGAACTTAATAAATCCATAACACTTATATATTGTAGATAATTAATAGAATTGTTACGTACTAGTTTATGTTGTAAATCTCTACAGATGAGTATGATGATAAGGTCAGATGGCAAAGAGGACCAAAAGAAATTCCACTTAAGGTGAAGAGAAAAAACCAAATCTACAGGGTTTCCACTGGGCATTCCTCAAAACATAAATGTGCTTAAGTCATTCTTCATTGTTTTGTCTGCGAGGATTTAATACAGTGGGTCTTGTTGACAGCTGGGGCACCCACGTTCACTCCAGCAGGGTTGCACATTGCCTTGATCAGAAGAACCGGGAAAAGAACGTAGAGATTGGTAAAGATGGCAAAATCCTGAAGAATATGATCATGTTGTGCTTAATCTCCAGGAAGCAAGAATTGTTCATAATACTTTAAGTCAACTTCTTTGCAGCGCTTTCACTGGCTAATAGACTGCTGCACCACAGCACAACTCTGCTTGGCACCATAAGTAAAGTGGGATTTCCACCTGCAACTAAAGCCACTTCAGTATGCGAGCAATTTGCCATGCTAGTGTTTAGATCTGATGGCGCCATGCTAATGGTGCATGTGCCCAAAAAGAAGACGACTGAAATCAAAGGCTGCAGGTGGAAAGTCCCATTTTACTTCAGTCTGATAGCAGTCACGGGATTGCCAGTACAACAAATAGTTCTGAGCAGGCATCACAGCATGTCCTCACAGGTGGCGCAGTGGTAGTGCTGCTGCTTTGCAGTAAGGAGACTGTGGAAGATTGTGGGTTCGCTTCCCAGTTCCTCCCTGTGTGGATAGCGCTTTGAGTACTGAAAAAAGTGCTATATAAATGTAATGAATTATTATTATTTTATTATCAGCCATAGCATCCACTGTGGTCATCGCTGCTTTTCTGAAAAGAATGGAGATAAATGCCATCATCTCAGAGAGACAGAGAGGCAAGTCTGTTGTACCACGTGAATGTCAAGTTAATGATAAGTTAAGTTAATTTAGTTTATCTGATTACGAACTTATTAAAAAAAAAAAAATAAATTGTAACACCAACACATTAGCTATGATATTGCGAAACAAATGACATTTAGTTCATTAATGAATAAACAAAAATCACAAAGAGAGCCACTGAATCCACAAAATAAATAGGATGTTAATGGTAGATAAAAATAAAATTGCTTACTTATCTTATTTTAATCAAAATATAATCGCAGAATATGTTCAAAGTAGTGTAAAAGTGATGAGAAAAGCTAAGCCAGATTTTGACAGATTCGTTTTTGTTTTGTGGTGAAGTAATAATAATAATAATAATAATAAATTTTATTTATAATGCACTTCATATTTTCGAAATCTCAAAGTGCTACAAAGTAAGAACAAAAATAATAAGACAAGAAAATCTATGTATACTTTAACAAAATATCTTTCTAAAAAGATGAGTTTTTAGATTCCGTTTAAAAACATCAGTCGACTGTGGGGCTCTCAGGGAATCAGGGAGGGCGTTCCACAGTCTCGGCGCCACAGATGAAAAAGCCCTATCACCCATACTGCGAAGTTTGGTTCTAGGGACTTGGAGAGTGTTTTTGTGTACAGAGCGGAGGGTGCGTAAGGAGGTATGAGGGGTAAGGAGTTCCTGTAAGTAAAGGGGGGCGTGTCCATAGATGCACTGATGGGTGAGGAGAACGACCTTGAACTCAATTCTGAGTGGAACAGGGAGCCAGTGAAGGGTTTTCAGGATTGGGATGATATGGTCATGCTTTCGCAACCTCATCAGGATCCTGGCAGCGCAATTCTGAATATATTGGAGTCTCTGAATACTCTTGCCAGGAATCCCGATGAGGAGCGCATTACAGTAATCCAACCTGGAGGAGACAAAGGCATGGACGAGCTTCTCTGCATCTTCCAGGGTGAGAGTTGGTCGGAGTTTAGCAATATTCTTGAGGTGGTAGAAGGAAGACTTACAGAGGTGTTTAATGTGGGTGTCAAAGGTGAGTTGAGGGTCCATTTTAACACCCAAATTGGTGACAGATGTGGAAAGGGGAATGTTTTGGCCAGCGAAAGTGATACTAGTGATGGTAGAAGAGCGGAGATGGTGTGATGTGCCAACTAAGATGGCTTCTGTTTTGGATCTGTTTAGCAGAAGAAAATTGAGCCTCATCCACGCCTCTATCTCCTCCAGGCAGGTAGTCAATATAGATATTGGCAGAGGAGCAGTAGAGGAGGTGGGGGTAGTCCTGAAGTAAAGCTGAGTGTCATCAGCATAGCAGTGAAAAGATAAACCATGTCTGCTAATGACATTTCCAAGGGGGAGCATGTAGATGGTAAAAAGGATGGGGCCTAGCACAGAGCCCTGTGGGACACCACAAGTGACATTGTGGGTATGAGATTTTGCGCTGCCCAGGGCGACGTGCTCAGTTCTGCCGGTCAGGTAAGATATGAACCAATTGTGAACATTTCCAGAGAGTCCAATGGTGTATTTCAAGCGGTGAAGGAGAATGTTGTGGTCTATTGTGTCAAAAGCAGCTGTCAGGTCAAGGAGGATGAGTAAAGAAGGGGAACCAGTATCTGCGGTTATCAGAAGATCATTGGTGACCCTGACCAGGGCTGTTTCGGTGCTATGGCCAGGGCGGAAACCAGACTGAAACTTTTCAAACAGATTATTCAGTTTGAGGTGGTCGTGAAGTTGAATTGCAACTATTTTTTCCAGAACTTTAGAGAGAAATGGGAGATTGGAGATGGGCCTATAATTGGAGAGAACTTCAGAATCCAGGGTGGGTTTTTTCAGTAGGGGTCTGATGACAGCAGTTTTTAGTGAAGAAGGAATATGGCCAGCCAAAAGGGACTGGTTTATGATCCTGGTGATAAGTGGAGAGACGGCAGAGACGTTGGCTCTCAGTAAAGCTGAGGGAAAAGGGTCCAGGGAACTGGTAGACAGTTTCATTCTCCTGATGACATCCTCCACCTCTTCCCGTGTGGCAGCAGAGAAGGAGCAAAGGGGCTGGACAGTCTCAGACAGTAGGTCGACAGTTGGGGGGGGCAGGATATCCGTGGTGGAGAGGTGTAAGCGGATGTTATCAACTTTTTGTTTGAAGAAATTTATGTGCATATTGCACCTCTCATCGGTGGCCTCAGAGTGGGCAGGTGAAGGAGGTTTGAGAAGGTGATTTATAGTTGAAAAAAGTTTTTTGGGGTTTCTGGAACTGTTGCTGATGATGGTGGAATAGAACCTGGACCGTGCAACCTTCAGAGCTTCTGCATACGCCCTCTTGTGTTCCCTATAAGCCTGTTTGTGGACAGTCAGCCCAGAGGCCTTGAACCGTCGCTCAAGGACACGGCCAGCCGTCTTCATTTTTCGCAGTTCGCAGGTGTACCAAGGTGCTGAGCACGAAAATGAGACGGACCTGGATGTTAAGGGGGCGTGGAAGTCCAGTAGACTGCTTAGAGACTGGTTGTAAAAGTCCACAAGGTCAGCAACAGAGAGGGAGCTGGTAGGGTCAGAGGAGAGAAGTTTAAGGTCCAGGGCCAAGGCATCCACATTGATGTTCTTCAGATTTCTGAAATGTATCTGTCGTTTTTGTTTGATATGGGGGGAAAGAAAAGGCAGCTCCATTGACACTACTTTGTGGTCTGAAATACCAAGATCATATACCTGTAAATTACTGATTAAGGCAGAATTTGAAATGACCAGGTCAAGTGTGTGACCCCTGGAATGTGTGGGGACATCAACATGTTGTTGTAGATTGAGAGAATCCAATAGCTCAAGGAAATCAGCTGTGGGATTGTCAACATGAATATTTATATCTCCTAGAATTATGATGTTGGCAGAGGTAGCACAGAGTGTGAGAAGATCAGTCATTTCCGGGATGAAGGCAGAGTTGGGTTTTGGAGGCCGGTAGATAAGGAGAACAGTCATGGGAAATGGAGGCTTACATTTAAATGCAAGGCACTCGCAGGAGGATGTTGCAGGTATTAAGATACGGGACAACCCCAAATCCTGACGGTGAATGATAGCTAAGCCACCACCACGCCCAGTGCTGCGAGCTGCTTCCAAGTAACTGTAGCCAGGAGGACAGGCTTCATTTAGGGCAGAGTAAACCTCTGACTGGTGCCATGTTTCTGTCAGACACATGAAGTCAAGTTCTTTCTCCCTGATGTGTTCTTCAATCAGTGTGGCTTTATTGCAGATGGATTGAGAGTTAAACAGTTCAAATTTGACTAATGACTGTGAGGTCAATCTCTGTACTGGTTGCAAAACATTAAAATCCACTCCACGCAGCTTAGAATCAACTCCACAAAATAAATCCAGGCGGGGATGTGAGAATCTCGCGGTGTTTCTCTCAATAGCTCTGGTGTTTCCCATGCTGGAGTGCAAAGATCTCACGATACTTTCAGAGTTGATAGTAGTTGGAATGACGGTGCTCTGATGACGCATCAAGCGTGCGACAGGTGACCAGAAAGATGGAATATTGGAAGCAGAGCACTTTGGCTGGTTATGGAAGATGAACTTTTGACCGGAGCCTCTATGAGTGTATCGGGGACGGCGAAGGAGTCCAAGTTCTTTAATGATGGAGATCTTAATTTCAGGAGTGGTTGCGGGATTAAGTCGGCGGAGTTGTGAGCTGGAATAATTGAGCGCCATTCTGACCGAGGAATAAAGGAGAGATGCTATCCAGATAGCGCCGTAAAATCCAAAGCAGAGAATAAGACAGAAAATCCGGGCATCAGGTGAGTAGACAGCAAAACTTGATAAAATCCGTAAAATCCACAGCAGACGATAAAACAGTATATCCGGGCAACAGGTGAGTAGTCAGCTAAAACTTAATAAAACTCGGTAAAATCTGTAAAAACCCACGACAGACGATGAAACAGCACAAAAAAGTACGAGACTGTTTAACTAAAAACTAAAGTAAAAGTAAAATAATAAATTAGTAATATAAAACTCAAAACTCAAAGGGAGAAGCGGCGAACATTCAACGCCAGCGTCCTCTCCCAAGAGTGCACCTCTGCTTTGGCCTGCCTCTCTTTCTCCTCTGCTGTACTACTAAAGGGGCTACAATAGATAGATAATAAGTTATTACATGCAGAAATTTTGATGACGTAAAAAAAGTCAATTAAATTATTATTATTATTATTATTAGGCTGATTTAATTCTATTACCACTACAGCATTGTTACATTAAGAATAATGCAGGATGAAAATAGAGTT
>JANRMT010028174.1:172182309-172198781 GCA_026402145.1 Polypterus bichir lapradei | reverse complement strand
TTTTGGAAGATAAATAGCAGCTTTGCATAAGCCACTGCTGTTGTACCCACTTCAGTTTGTTTTTTTTTTTCAAATTCTTAGTTCCACGTGTTTGAAAAAGTTGAACAGTTCAGTTGACAAAATTATATTGGTGCTTTATGATTCAAAAGGTGCACATTTTTAGTTATAAGTCACTATGATATCACTGCTGCAATTTTCTAAGTGAAAGCTAAAATGTAAAATTATTTTTTTTAAGTACCATAGATCCTGGAATACAAGCCGAGAATTTCGTCCTAGATTTTTGGCTTGGAGTTTGGGGGTCGGTTTATACAACGAGTATCATTTCAGATTCAAGATTTCCAGCGCAATGCCGGTTTTGCCGATGAATACGGAAGTAAATAATGACGAAACCACAGAGCCATCTTTCAGATGAAGAAGTAACTTTGCATGCCAGTACTTTAAATTAAATAAAGAATTTATTCAAAAAAGTGTTTTAGTTGTTGATTTTATTAATAAAATTTATAATAAATTATCGGGAAGTTTAAAATAAAATTTTTTATTTTGATTTACAATCCACATCTTGCGTTACGAAACGGATGCTGTCACGTGTATCCGCTTGCGCGATTGTAAACAAACAACCGAGAGCGTTAGTAGCGTCAGTCGGAGCCCAGATACATGTGTTTGTGGATGTAATTTCGAAACGAAGATGGACATTGTGTGGAAATATCTCCTCCTCCTCCCTTCCTGCAGCCCAAAGATGTCAAATTAAATGGCGAGTACAGTATGAAATTGTTTCTAGAATAGAATGCCTTTTAATGTCACTATACGCATCTACATTGAGATTAAAAGCAGCTCCTTCAGTGCAGAAAAAAGTTCTGTATAGGGCTTGTATGGTTGTTTTTTAGCCTTAGCATAACGCCGTATCTGCGGCCCCGCTTCTGCTTTCTTTCCCTCCTCCGTCTGTGTCGTCTCTTAGACCCGACAACAAACCACGGAGAGCCCGCTGGTCTCGCTATGTTGTCTGGGATGTTGTGCATGTGATGAAAAACACTCAAAACAGATGTCTGCCTCTGGACACCAATGTCTATAAGGTTCTGAATGGTGTAGCGGATGTTCGCCGAACCGATCGTGCACAAACAAGGACAAAAAAAAAGTACAAAAACAACAAAAAAGTGCACTGAAAAGGAGAGCCCTGAGCCGCTGCGCGCCGCCATGCTCCTAGCCTAATCGAAGTAGGCTAGGCACTTTTTATAACTTGTTGGTTAGTACATTAGAAAAATTATTGGTGTTTTTTATTATGAAAAGGTTAAGGAAGTGTTGCAGTGGGAGGTTCGGAACGCATTATGGGTTAGCCTTTGCGAACGAATTAAGTTAGTAAGTCAAGGGTCCACTGTATTGCGTATTTAAGTTAATCAAATTTATAACAAGTCTCCGGAAATCCACCCGCCGATGTACCGTATTTGCGTATATAGTTTCAACACAAAGGTTCCAATTTACCAAACTTCTCCGCAATCACTTCCTGTTTTCCATCAAAAATGCCGGCAGCCTCAAATTCTCGCCGATAAACATTATAAATATACCCGAAGAAACACTTTTAAGGAAATTTAGAAAATTTTGCTTGGAGAAGGGGGTCGGCTTAAATACCGGTCATCGGCAAATACATGTAATTTAGTCGGTAGAGAAGGGGATCGGCTAATATACCGGGTCGGCTTGTATTCCGGGATCTACGGTATGTGTTCAATTAGATGGGGACACAGCTTAAACTCTGAGACAAACTGTCAATGTTTTCTATACAATATTGTGCAATCTTCTTAGCTGTACTGTAAAGATGATCTATCTGTACTTTGGCACGGAGCATCACCTCTAGTGGAAAGTTTTTGCAAGTTCTAACTTTTGCAAATGGCTATGAGCAAGTTACACTGGAATGTGGATTTTTACATGCCATTGATTAGAACAAATGAGAAGCACATTTTATTCTGATAGGAACATTACACAGAGTATTTGACAGATTGGCTGATATTATCACTACTTCCATAAAAGACAGAAAGACTTTATTTATAACTTGTAGTGCAAGTTTAATTAAAAGATAATGAGTTATCACTTGTCATAGTTACATTTTATACTTTTCAATATAAAAAAATACAGAATACCTTTTTGTAGAACATTATCTTACAAACAACCAAAGATATTTAGTATTTATACTAAGCAATGACTTTTTTTCCCACTGAAGCTGCTGAGTTTCACTTCTTGCTAATTTATAAACAACCATTTTTTTACTCACCAATCAGCACTACAGCACTTACATATTAAGGGAAAAAGCTTTGGAAGTCTGGTCAAATGCATACAAAGAAACAGATGTATATGCTAAAGGCCAAACTTTACTCAAACAGTGATTAAATAAAAAAAATAACATAAAAAAACAACACGATTATTATTTTTTATGTCTCTGTTTTCTCTGATGTTTGGTGTTAGTGAGTTCAAGGCAGTGATTAAACATAAAAAAATTATTTTTTCAATCACTTTTTAGCATTTTAAAATGACAATTTTTTGTACTTCTTACTTATTTACATTATGTCAATGAAAATTTTCCCATGGATGAAGTTCCTACCTACAGCTTTCACCTAAAATTATTGGGAATGTTTCTTAAAAAGACTTGCAGTAAGTTTGAAAGCTATCAACAAAACTTCTCTTGATGATCTGTTTTTTCTGGGTGCTAAGTTCCTATTTGAAATATATGTGTGTGTACAAAATCCTCTCAATCTGATGTTTATTCAGGTTTCTGTACCTTTTCTAGTTTTCTTCGGCATCAACTATTTTGATCTAATAAAAAGACAATAGCACACTGTTATAAAACGGTAATTATAAAGCATATGCAGTGGGACTGTGTAATATATGATTAGAAAATCTAGCTAACAGACTGTGATTCTTGTGTATTAGAATCTCTTTTAATAATGTAACTATTTGGCTTTTAATGTGTGAATTCTAATAATTTCGTCCATTAGGCCTGCTAATCTAGATGACAGTAATACAAAATAGGAGCTGCTTCATGATTTAACAGTATACAGATCAGGCTTCATTTATTGTTGTTTCCCTAGGTCTGTTTGTTGATTGCTTATAACCTCTGCAATACTACTTCAGATTTCACACTGACAGAAAGATAAACATTAACCTGTGCAAATACATACTGGAAGTCACAGTTAATGTACATTAGCAAAGCTGATAGATGTCTACAGAATTGAAATAATTTACAGTTACACATTAAGTCATTTGTTTCATTCCATTTAGCATTTGTTCAGAACTGAAGACAACTCTTTACAGACTGTGAAGAAATCCGCAGGTGTTTTATCTTTCTTCTTTTTAGGGATCTTTTCAGCTGCTTCCATTAATAATGTAATATAGTTCAGGAAGATGTCATGATGTTTTGCTGCAAACCACATAACATGAATGTATAATGAAAGCAGTGTCAAGTTCCCATCTACAAAAAAACAAAAAAAAAAAAAAAAAAAAAAAAAAAACCCATAAATATATCAGAAAAAAATCAACTCACATTTAGCAGAAAACCTTTCACAACACAAATTAAATCACATCATTGAATAGAAAATGTCTTACTAGATAGAGTAGTTCTTTCCAATGTGAATGCAGAACATGTCAATAATACATTCTTAAAACTGCACTTTAAGCACATCCGTACATTTAACATCCAATTTATTTCGCACTTCTGACAAAATTGTTAACAGGTTTATATACGGCACAACCTTCAAAGCAAAATTGCTTAATTTCACTTGCAGGACAGTATTACATAATTGCTTGCAAAGTTTCTAGATGGAACCCCAATGCAGGATCCAGTTGGCAATCTGCTTCACCGTGGTTCTTGCAGCAGTAAGAGTCCTCCTAATAAAAGGATCTCACATGAAAAAGTTAGAAGATGCAGATTATGCGGTCTCTCCAACTCTCTCTTGTCAATTTACCCATTGAAATCTGAAGAAGGCAGGAAAAGACTGATTCAAAAGCAATTCTTAGTACGCATTTGCACTTGCTGTACCAAGATTGATTTGTCCTACCGCATTTCAAGTCGTCTCACCAAATGACTCCAACCAGCATTTACCCATCAATCACACTCAATAACCCATAATGGCAAAGTGAAAATGTGTTTTTCGGAAGGGTTCGCAAATTTATTAAAAGTAAGTAGTCAGACACTGAATTCAATACTCTGCCCCTTCAGCAGAAATTACAACTTCATATCTTTTTGGGCAAGTCTCTACAAGATTTGCATACCTGGATTTGAGCAGTTTAAACATTTTTTCCTGGCAGATCCTATCAATCTTTGCTAAACTGGATGGGAAGCATACTGTATGTTAACTGCCATCTTTGGGTCTCTCCAAACATGGTCTGTGGGTTTAAGTCTGAGCTTTGGCTGGGCTACCCAAACACAGACATTAATCCCAAAGCCACTCCAGCATTGTTTTGGCTGTATGCCTCGGGTCATTGTTGCACTGAAAGGTGGACCATCACCCCATGTTCTCCCTGTGTCTGCGTGGGTTTCCTCCGGGTGCTCTGGTTTTCTCCCACAGTGCAAAGTCATGCAGGTTAGGTGGATTGGCGATCCTAAATTGTTCCTAGTGTGTGCTTGGGGTGTGTGTGTGTGTGTGTGTGTGTGCGCGCGTGTGCCCTGAGGTGGGCTAGCACCCTGCCCGGGGATTTGTTCCTGCCTTCTGCCCTGTGCTGGCTGGGATTGGCTCCAGCAGACCCCCGTGACCCTGTGTCCTAATAGTGGATTGGAAAATGACTGACTGACAATACTTACACCTATTTCATACCACAGCAAAAACTGAAATCCCTCCCTTTTTAAAAAAAAAATAAAAGTACTTAAATTATTCAAGTCAACAATATTGCGCCTCTTTTGTAATTGTATTTATATATTTTTTTTAATAGTGGTATATCTATTAAGTAAAGTTGTACTTGCATTCATGAATATCAAAATATAATGCCCTATAACTACCTGCTTTTTTTTTTAAATACTCTCATTCTAAATTTGTTCTTTGACATTCTTTCCTGTAACTAAAAAATACTGATTAAAAACAACACTAAAAATATTCAAAACATTACAGTATCTGCAATGCTGAATTAGTGAATTCCAAGATAATTCAGGATATTTTCATTTAAATAAACTGTTTAAAGCTGTTTTGTAATAACATGTCTTCTGATTTATGGGATAATTGCTCTATTAGGTTTGTTACATTTGTGAATATAGGAATTATATTTGCATCATGTACTAATGAGTAATATTTAACAGATATGTCAAATTCATTAAAATGTTAAATTGCAGACTCCAAGTGCTTTAATTGTCCCAATCTGCCCCTCCTTTTTTCTTGTCAGTTTTACATTAATCCAGTATTTCGAAACTTTTCTAAATATCATACCCGAGTGACAAATTTTATTACTGCCTGTGTACATCCAGAAATACAAGAATAAGTGGACTGACAATACTTGTAGTCAAAAAATCTTAGCCATTCAAAAATATAACATACAGTTTGTGCTTTTATTGTGTTTGTCACATTTTAGCGGTTAAGTTCAAGAACATTAGTTTGCCTTCAAAAACCAAACAAGTTACACAAACTCATGTTTGCACATTCATGTTCAGCAATGAAGTATGTCGTTTTGGCAATTCTAACTGCATGCCTTGGCAAGTATGCGTTTCTACTAACAAACTTCATATCATACATCATTTTTGAGGCCACATCTGGAATATTGTGTACAGTTTTGATATCCAAATACAGTACAGACGTATCAGTCCAAAAAACAGTTACTATACGTATTACTTATTTCATATCTATCTATTTGCTGTGAAGAAAGACTGTATGAAATAAATCTTGCTATTTTTTTTAAATTTTATTGTAATCATTCCATACAAATAAATCAATTTTTACAAAAAAAAAAAAAAATATGATAAAAACAACTTAACCCCCAACCTTAAGAAAGGGAGCATGGCCAACGGAGTAAAACTTAAAGCTTGTAAACATACTTAAATTGATTAGTTTAAAAGGGCAATAGAGATGAAAAAGAAAAAGAAATGCGGAAAGAATTTCTTCCTCTGTGCTTTAAGAGCCTATTCTAAAATATTATTGATTACATCCTGCCAGGTTTTGAAAAAATTCTGTACCGATCCTCTAACTGAGAACTTGATTTTTTCCAATTTCAAATAGTATAAAACATCGGTTTCCCACTGACTTAAAAGAGGAGAGTTAGGATTCTTCCAGTTTAGCAAAATAAGTCTGCCAATAGTGTAGTGAATGCAATCACAGTTTGTTTGTCCTTCTCCACTTTAAGCCCATCTGGAAAAACACCAAACACAAAATGATGTTAATTTGCTGCAGGCCCAAAACATGTGACCAAGTGAAGCTGGGACTTGATTGCAGCGTCTGCAGGTTGGATCTTGACCTGGGAACATTTTGGACAGTTTTAAGTGAGACAGATGTGCTCGATATATAATTTTGAGTTGAATAATTGTATGCTTTGCGCATATGGAGCTCGAGTGAATTCTCTGCATTGCTACCTTCCACTCCTTTTCTGATATATTGATTAAGAGATCTTTTTCCCATTGTCCTCTTGGATCTTTGAAAGGAAGGGACTGTAAAATAATTTTATATATTGCAAAAATGGTGTCTAAGTCCCCGAAACTGAGCAATATTTTTTCCAGGCTGGAGGAGGGTGCAATATGAGGAAAATTGGGCAGATTCTGTTTAACAAAATTCCTAATTTGAAGATAGTAAAAGAAATGCATACCTGTAAAGTTAAATTTGAATTGTAATTGTTCACAGGATGCAAAGAAGTTGTCTATATAAAAAGATTTCTAAGCAATCTAATCCCAAATCTTTTCCAGATATTAAAAACTGCATATGTTTGCGAGGGTTAAAAGAGGTGGTTCTCTTGCAGAGGTGCCACAGATAAAAGATTCTCCATCCTAAAATGCTTTCTACATTGATTCCATATTCTGAATGAGTGAAACACTAATGGATTATTAGTAAAATGGCGATAACTTACATTTGTTGGGGCACAGAGCAGGGAATATAAAGAAGTACTGCGGGGTTGTACTTTTATTGCAGACCAAGCCTGTGTATGTTCATCTGTTTGTGTCCAGGTTTTTATAGCTTGCATGTTTGCTGCCCAGTAATAAAACTGAAAGTTCGGTTGAGCCATGCCACCTTCTGCCTTAGGTCTTTGTAGGGTCGCTCTTTGGATACATGGATGTTTTAAGTTCCAAATAAATGAGGTTACTGTTGAATCTAATTGCTTAAAAAATGATTTATTAATGTATACTGGAATGTTTTGAAATAAAAAAGAAGCTTAGAAAGAATACTCATCTTAACAACGTTAATTCTTCCAGCTAGAATGAGATGAAGGGTTGACCATCTATGCAAGTCTTGCTTAATTTTTTTGATAAAGAGTTTTGTGTTTACTTGTGATGTTAACCCCTAGGTATTTAAACTGACCTGCAATGATAAAAGGTAGGATGTCTAATCTAATATTATATGCTTGAGAATTCACTGGAAAGAGTACACTTTTATTCAAATTAATTCTGAGACCAAAGATCTTTTGAAATTCTGTGAGTGCTGTTAAGACTGCAGGCACAGAATTTTACAGTACCATATCGTCTGCATATAGAGAAATTTTCTGTTCCAGTCCCTCTCTGATAATCCCCTTTATCTGATAAGCGTTTCGACAGTGAACCACCAGTGTTTCAATGGCGATTGCAAATAGCAGTGGTGACAAGGGGCATTCTTGTCTGGTACCACGTTCTAGTTTAAAGTAGTCTGAGCAAATGTTGTTAATACAGACTGAAGCTTCTGGATTGGTATACAGTAGTTTGATCCATGCACAAATGTTCGGGCCAAACCCAAATTTCTCTAATGTAGTGAAAAGGTGTTTCCATTCAATCATGTCAAATGCTTTTTCTGCATCCAATGATAATAATGAAATATTTCTGGGGTGTTTGACTTTACTGGTGAGTATATTACATTAAACAGGCGTCGAAGATTTGAAGATAAGTGTCGACCCTTGATAAATCCAGTTTGATCTTGTGTTATTATTGAAGGCAGCACTTTCTCCATCCTTCTAGCTATGATTTTTGAGAGTATTTTAACATCATTATTCAAAACTGAAATTGGTCTGTATGATGCACATTGTAATAAGTCCTTATTTTGTTTAGGAAAGAAGGTGATTAATGCTTGGCGAAAAGTTTGAGGTAAAATTTGATGGTCTCTAGCTTCTGTAAATGTTGCTAATAAAAGGGGAGCTAGCTGAGTGGAGAATTTCTTATAAAATTCAACAGGGTAGCCTTCAGGGCCTGCTGCTTTCCCGCCTTGAAGTGACTTTATAGCATCTAGTATTTCTGATAGCGCCAAAGGTTTATTGAGTTCCTCCACACTAAAAGTGTCTATTTGTGGTATCTGTAATGTGAAATGCATTAGATTGTGTGTTGTCTTCTTTAAACTCAGTAGAATATAAGGATTTATAGTTTTCTCTAAATGTGTACATTATGTTTTTATGGTCAATGATTTAATCTCCATTCGTGTTGTTGATTGCTGGGATTGCATTGCAAACTTCTTGCTTATGGATTTGTTGAGCTAAAAGCTTATTAGCTTTCTCTCTGTGTTCATAGTAGTGATGTCTTGATTTATAAATTAGTTGTTCAGTTTCTTTAGTTGTCAGGAGGTTGAGTTCTGAATGTAGAGCCTCGCTTGGACGCCTGGCATGTTCTTAATCTATTTTAGTAATTTCGCCTCTTAGCTCTGATACTTCCTTGGCTTCTAACTTATTCCTGTGGAAAAGATATGAAATAATCTGTCCTCTTAAGAAGGCCTTGAGAGTTTCCCAGAGTATTCCTGCAGACACCTCTGGGGATCTATTTGCCTCTAGGAAGAAACTGATTTGTTTGGATATGAATTCTGTACAGTTCTCGTCTGCTAATAGAAGTGGGTTAAGATGCCATCTGCGAGGTGAGAGTATTGGGCATAATGACTTTAGCTCCAAGATCAGACGTGCATGGTCGGAGATAACAATAGCGTTGTACTTGCAAGATTTAATCGCAGGCAAGAAATTATCATCTATAAAGAAATAATCAATTCTTGAGTAGCAATGATGTACTGGGGAGTAGAACAAATATGTTCTTGAGTTTGGGTTTAGAAACCTCCCAAACCGTCTGATAAGTTGTGGTCAGTTACAAACTGTGTAATTGTCTTAGCTGTGTTAGATGTCATCCCCCCTGTGACAGGAGTCCTATCTAAAAGTGGGTTTAAAACACAATTAAAGTCCCCGGCCATTATAATTTTATGAGTGTTCACATTGGTAATGGATGCAAATACAAACCGGATTCCAAAAAAGTTGGGACAATATACAAATCGTGAATAAAAACTGAATGCAATGATGTGGAGGTGCCAACTTCTAATATTTTATTCAGAATAGAACATAAATCACGGAACAAAAGTTTAAACTGAGAAAATGTATCATTTTAAGGGAAAATATGTTGATTCAGAATTTCATGGTGTCAACAAATCCCAAAAAAGTTGGGACAAGGCCATTTTCACCACTGTGTGGCATCTCCCCTTCTTCTTACAACACTCAACAGACGTCTGGGGACCGAGGAGACCAGTTTCTCAAGTTTAGAAATAGGAATGCTCTCCCATTCTTGTCTAATACAGGCCTCTAACTGTTCAATCATCTTGGGCCTTCTTTGTCGCACCTTCCTCTTTATGATGCGCCAAATGTTCTCTATAGGTGAAAGATCTGGACTGCAGACTGGCCATTTCAGTACCCGGATCCTTCTCCTACGCAGCCATGATGTTGTGATTGATGCAGAATGTGGTCTGGCATTATCTTGTTGAAAAATGCAGGGTCTTCCCTGAAAGAGATGAAGTCTGGATGGGAGCATATGTTGTTCTAGAACCTGAATATATTTTTCTGCATTGATGGTGCCTTTCCAGACATGCAAGCTGCCCATGCCACACGCACTCATGCAACCCCATACCATCAGAGATGCAGGCTTCTGAACTGAGCGTTGATAACAACTTGGGTTGTCCTTGTCCTCTTTGGTCCGGATGACAAGGCGTCCCAGATTTCCAAAAAGAACTTCGAATCGTGACTCGTCTGACCACAGAACAGTCTTCCATTTTGCCACACTCCATTTTAAATGATCCCTGGCCCAGTGACAACGCCTGAGCTTCTGGATCTTGCTTAGAAATGGCTTCTTCTTTGCACTGTAGAGTTTCAGCTGGCAACGGCGGATGGCACGGTGGATTGTGTTCACCGACAATGGTTTCTGGAAGTATTCCTGAGCCCATTCTGTGATTTCCTTTACAGTAGCATTCCTGTTTGTGGTGCAGTGTCGTTTAAGGGCCCGGAGATCACGGGCATCCAGTATGGTTTTACGGCCTTGACCCTTACGCACAGAGATTGTTCCAGATTCTCTGAATCTTCGGATGATGTTATGCACAGTTGATGATGATAGATGCAAAGTCTTTGCAATTTTTCGCTGGGTAACACCTTTCTGATATTGCTCCACTATCTTTCTGCGCAACATTGTGGGAATTTGTGATCCTCTACCCATCTTGGCTTCTGAGAGACACTGCCACTCTGAGAAGCTCTTTTTATACCCAATCATGTTGCCAATTGACCTAATTAGAGTTTATTGGTCTTCCAGCTCTTCGTTATGCTCAAATTTACTTTTTCCAGCCTCTTATTGCTACTTGTCCCAACTTTTTTGGGATTTGTTGACACCGTGAAATTTTGAATCAACATATTTTTCCTTTAAAATGATACATTTACTCGGATTAAACGTTTGATCTGTCATCTACGTTCTATTTCAAATAAAATATTGACATTTGCCATCTCCACATCATTGCATTCAGTTTTTATTCACAATTTGTTTAGTGTCCCAACTTTTTTGGAATCCGGTTTGTACATTTTGCATGAATTCCTTATCATTGATATTAGGTGCATACACATTTATCAAAATCACTTTACAATTAAATAAGTTGTCCATGACAATCACATATCTCCCTTCAGGATCAGATACTACATCTGATGCTACAAATTAGACTGTTCTATGTATGAAAATTCCCACTCCTCTAGTTTTCTTCGTAAAGCTAGAATGGAACATTTGGCCAGTCCAGTCTTTTTGCAGCCGGAACTGATCCTTGCTTAGTAAGTGGGTCTCCTGTAAAAATACTATTTTAGCTTTAAAACCTGTTAGGTGAGAGAATACTTTCTTTCTCTTTAATTCGTGATTCAGGCCTTTAAAATTCCAGCTCACAAAGTTAACTGTCCCATCATGGAGACATTGATTCTGAGTTTTTGATGTCATTTTATAGTCTTAACTGGAAGTGAGACAGCTTTAACCTTAATTTCCAATTTCCCCACGAGCTACTGCCATGCAGCCTATTGTTATGTTGATAGTTGTAATTATAAGGGTTAAAAGGATAGATTAGATATAGCCTGCTCTCTTTCTCTTCCTCCCTTATCCCCCCCACCCCCCTATTTTGCCTCCTCACGTGAGGCTGGACCCCACTTCACAGAGTCCCAGTCCTCTGACATACCTAGAGACAGAGCACGTCCAAAGCAAAACAAGCCCCCACACAGCGGCATTTTAGGATTAAAAAGTAGAGATATCTATTGCTAATATAGTCTAAATACTATATACCTAAATATAATCATTAACAAACTATAGGCATAAAATATAATCTTCAACAATCTTAAAGTATTAAAATAATAAAAAACCAGGGAATGGTGATAAAAAGTGGTCCAGAATAAGCATAGTAAATCCAAATGCAATAATAACAGTAACAATAAACTAAGGGTATGATGTTAAACAGTCTACTTTAGGGCAGTAAAAAAAAAAATTATTAATAAGTAAAACAGAAAGCGTCCGAGTAATGAAAAGAATGCATAATTATAATACCCGTATGATTACAAGTGGATCAGACAGCAGGTGATATCTACAGTACTAGCCATGCCAGCATATGACTCACTAATGTGTTTCAAAAAAGTGTCGGGATCAGCTTCCTTAATTCCTTTTCTGCTTCTTCCTTGCTGGCGATGACATAGAATTGACCTTGCAATTCCACTTTCAGTTTGGCAGAATACAAGAGGCTGTATTTGATATCGGCTTGCCGTAATCGCTGTTTTAATGTTGTAGAAGCCTGCACGTTTAGCAGCTGTTGCCGGAGAGAAATCCGGGAAAATACGAATGTGGTTATTTTCAAATATAATCTCTTGCTTGTGTCTGAGACGTGCCATCACATCTAGCTTAAATAATAATCTCTCGAAAGCAGACAATAAAAGACCTAGGTCTAAAGGTATTAGATCCGGGTATGCGATAAGCTGCTGCTATCCCGGAATCTGATTTAAATTCTTCTCTAGTTATTTTAGAGAAAAGTTCAACTGCGAATTTCACTGTGTTTGGACTTTCACGATTCTCAAGTAGACTTTCGATTCTAATATTATTCCTTCTGCATCCATTTTCCAGAGCAGCAAGTCTGTCTCCGAGTTTCTTGCACTCAGAATTCGCAGCTGAAGCTTTTCCATCGGCGTTAGATGCCAGTTATTCTGCTGTTTCAATTCAGGCTGTGAATGTCTGCTTAACGTCATCCAACTGATCAGCAAGTTTCTTCAGTTTAGACGTATTTTCTTGGATGTGTTCCTCAATTTTCCCCAGCATACCTTTAAAGGCCGCGTTAAAACGATTGTATAGACGCATTTCCAGTTCTTTAATATCTTTCTCCATATTTTTCTGAATGTCTTTCTTAAGCTCACTTATGGCCGATGTTGTGATCATTTCCTTCAGTTTGGAGAAATCGTTTCAGCTTTCGTGCTCCACAGGTGGAGTGGCAACCCCAGTTATAGCTGATGTTTCAGGCTCGCGGGGAATGAATGAAAGCACGGATGGCAAGGCCATTTCTGGCTTCATGTGATCTACTGGAATCAGCAAGCTCTCGTGACCTGCATCACTTGCTAAATAAATGGGCACATCTTGTGAAAACCTTTATTATAAAAAGAAGAAACTGGTGAACAATTCTGAAACGAAACAAAACAATATTCCTGGCAATGGTCCTCCAGATACTGCAACAGCGGGGAAATACGTGAGTTTGTCTACAGGAATACTGAATGATTGTTAAAGCTTTGATAAATAAACTTAATACTGTGCTCAATTATTAGCTATTTATTGCTATTAAGAGGTTCCACTTTTCCTTCATTCTTCATTTTCTAATTAGATTTTTCAATTACAGGTTCATGGATGACTTGAAATTATGATAGTATTAAAACTGTAAAAACCTGTCAAACCAACAATGCAACAGGAAATACATACAATGAATGAGCAAACTCATACTCACTTACTCATGCATTCCAATTCCGTTTAGTTTTGCCAGTTAAACTAACATGAATGGTCTTAGGACTTGATTTCAAACAAACAAATATATGGAAAACATAAAAACTCAGTTCCTTGAGGTTACAATATGAATGCAGAGTTAAACAAAGCACCAATATGCTGTGTAAAGAAAGGTCTGACACTGAAAACGTCATGTAATGTTTACCATTTACCTCTGGTGTTCTGAAAGAAGAGACATGTAAAGAAATTAAACGGTTACCTCTGTTCAAGTTGTTTTCTTCAGTCTCATCTTGTAAGCAAAACTTCATGACAGTATTGTGAATTTTCATGTCAAGTGAATCCTGAGCCTCCAGTAACTGTATCATTACAGAAGTAAATATCTGAAGCACCATGGTATTTCTGCCGTCTGCTTCAGTAAGACCATTAACTCTGTGATAAAGCTGGAGAAAACTGAGCTTCACAAAGCTGTCTTGAAGAAGTTCATTAATAACTACATGGTGGGTTAAAATTTTTTTTTGTAACCACTCTAAAAATATTAGTAAATCATTTGGGAATGTTTGGCAACCACCAAAGGACTTCAGTTCCCATTTCACTATCAAACATGCAGATGCATGATCAAGTTGTCTGTGTATGTCAGACAGTTCACCAGGAGAGTTGTAAGGATGACATGGTGAAATACAGGGCTCCCATTTAGTTAATATGCTTCTGAGATTTTCTTCACATTCATTTAAACAGTCTATCTGCACAGTTTCCTCTGTGGTGTCTTCTGTGGTATTATTTGCATCTGCTTGAGTATGATCTTTCTTTTGAAAATTTTCTTTTACTAAAAAAAAAAAATTAAAAAAAAAAAATCTATATTATACAAATTTTATATAAAATTTTATATAACATATTATGACAATGCTTGAAAGTTTATTAAGTTCATAGAATATTTAAAAGAATCTATCATGAAAACCTAGTTGATCAAGATATGATTTATTCTATTTTTTCCCATCCCTCACAAAGATATTTTACAATTCCGGGCTGGTTTAGTCAGAGCCAATCCTTGGAGCAGTGCACCCAAGACAACAAACAATGTTGGATTAGAGAGGCCATACTCACGCCTCAACCCACAGTAATGTGAGCAAAGCCAGTTTAGATTTGTCAGTCAATCTGACATGTCTATCAGGTGTGTGAGGAAATATCTGGAGAAAATACACACAAGGCGAGAACAAGCACACCCCATACATAGAGCTATTGATATCACTAGCTTATTTGCAAGCTTGAAATACGGATATCCCCATTTTTCTTTCAAGTATATAATATATGAAATTTTAACTTTAGTCAATGCCATATCAAATGTACATCAGAAGTAG
This sequence comes from Polypterus bichir lapradei, assembly GCA_026402145.1. NCBI lineage: Eukaryota > Metazoa > Chordata > Cladistia > Polypteriformes > Polypteridae > Polypterus > Polypterus bichir. Next base: position 172,184,066 of record JANRMT010028174.1, on the reverse strand, counting down.
AATACATTTAAAAGGAAGAAAATATATTGCACATTTTAACTTCCATCCTGCCTTTGCAGAGGATATTACATGTTATGCAAACAGCTATTCCAGTCTTATGATTGTTGTTTAGTTACAAAATTAGGGCTTTGAAAGAAAATATGCACAGGGCAGGGCTCTTGAATAATAAATTAAGGGGTCATCTATTCTCCATAAATCTAATCACTTTTCTCCATAAAAATATGATGTTAAAAATTTCACTTGGCCATCATTACAAACTACATACTGTATATAATAAAACAGTGTGTATACTGTATACTATATAATTAGCATAATCATTTTTGAGTTTTGTATTCTTTTACAGAGGCTCTGATCAAACATACGGAAGCTTCCTGTCCTGTTTTCCCTAGGCTCATTCATGACATTTCCGGGTGATTGGTTATCAAATTTACTATATGTACATCTAACATTTTTCAGAAAAAGATAAATTCTTCAAGTTCAATCAAAATGGCATGGCACCTGGGTAAAGTGACTTGCAGTCTTCTGGTTTATATTGCTCTTTCTTACATACAAAATAATCTAAAACTACTTGCATCATAAAAAACATGGGAGACAACAATGAAAAAATTATAGGAGTGTAAGAAATGGTATCAATAATACAAAGGGAGGAGGACTTTTTTTTTTTTTTTTTTTAAATTGGCAGTACCTTCTCTGTAAGTCTTAATTGTGTACTTTAAATTACAATAATGTGATTATGATTGTAGCATTTTCCTGCATCAATCGCTATGTTAATTTCTAGAAAACTAGGCAATCATAACAGATTTTATAATTACCTCACTACCATTCCATAAGAAAAGCTGAACAGACAAAAATTTGCTTGAAATAAAAGGTAGCTTTTAACAAACCCATCTGCTTCACTGTAATTGTTTCATGAGCAGATTAAAGTGTGTTATAGTGTATATATATAAATATTATATATATATCTATACTAATAAACGGCAAAGCCCTCACTCACTCACTCACTCACTGACTGACTGACTGACTCATCACTAATTCTCCAACTTCCCGTGTAGGTAGAAGGCTGAAATTTGGCAGGCTTATTCCTTACAGCTTCCTTACAAAAGTTGGGCAGGTTTCATTTCGAAATTCTACGCGTAATGGTCATAACTGGAAGGTATTTTTCTCCATTTACTGTAATGGAGTTGAGCTTGACCGCCGTGGGGGCGGAGTTTCGTGTGACATCATTACGCCGCCCACGTAATCATGTGAACTGACTGTCAACGCACTATGTAGAAAACCAGGAAGAGCTCCAAAATACGCTGAAAAAAACATGCATTATATAATTGAGAAGGCAGCGAAACATTAAGAAGCGAGCGAGTGACATACTACCATATTCATCAGTACAGCTACTTCGGAAACAAAGCGAGGTATAAACCTAAACTTTAAATTAACTTAATAGACAGGCTGCCGCTGGTGCTTTTCGTGCCCACGGGTAATGCAGGATACAAGTTTAATGAGAGGACGCAGGATATAAACGAGAGTTTTGATCACTTTGTAACTAAGTTAAAATTGCAGGTGAAGGGGTGTGCTTATGCAAATTCCGAGAGACTGTGTTTGTGGGGGATTGACAGTTAAGGCGGGTGGGGGAGTCACGTCATCATCTCCCCTCCCATTTACCTCATTTCGCTCTGAGCTGAGCTCCGCGGCTAACGCCGTCTTCCGAAGCAACTTCGTCACACTGCCACCAAATACAGAGAAATCCACAAGTTAATACACAC
>JANRMT010028174.1:172167733-172181294 GCA_026402145.1 Polypterus bichir lapradei | reverse complement strand
AGAGATATAGATATATATAGATATAGATATGGGAACAACACTCATATCAATGACAAAACAATTACATTAACAATCATGTTACGTTATTTTTTAAATTTTTCCTTTTCTTTTTCATACCTTCTTTAACACACTACTTCTCCGCTGCGAAGCGCAGGTATTCTGCTAGTATATATATATATATATACATACACACACACACACACACACACATACACATACATACAGTTTATCTTTTAGGTAAAATTAGGTATTTTAGTTAGGTAATAATTAAAACACTGTTTACTGTTTTAAAACCCAGCGGCAATCAACATGTTAATAGTTTTTTTTCCCTTTTACACAATGATTTCCAGAATGTTTTAGATTACACACCTACCACTCATTATATTGAATACACCTGTTCAACTGCTTGTTAATGGGAATTATAGCTAATCACAATGCGTTTAGGCTTGCAGACATTGTCAAGACGACCTGCTGAAGTTCAAACTGAGCATCAGCATGGTGAACAAAGTTTATTTAAGTGACTTTTAACATGGCATGATTGTTGGTGCGAGATGGGTTGCTCTGAGTATTTCAGAAATCTACTGGCAATTTCCCACACAACCATCTCTAGGGCTTACAAAGAATGGTCTGAGAAATGGAAAATATCCAGTTAGCGGCAGTTCTCTTGGTGAAAATGCCTTGTTGATGCCAGAGGTCAGAGGAGAATTGCCAGACTGGTTGGAGCTGATAGAAAGGCAACAGTAACTCAAATAACAACTCATTACAAATAAGGTATGCAGAAGAGCATCTCTCAATGCACAACACGTCAAACCTTGAAGCAGATGGGCTACAGCAGCAGAGATCACACCAGGTGCCACTCCTATCAGCTAAGAACAGAAACCTGAGGGCATAATTCACACAGGCTTGGCAAAACTGGACAACTGAAGATTGGTAAAATGTTACCTGGTCTGATAAGTCTCAATTTCTGCTGTGATATTTGGATGGTAGGATCAGAATTTGGCATCAACTACATGAACGCATAGATCAATCCTGCTTTGTATCAACGGTTCAAGCTGGTGTTGGTGTAATGGTGTAGGGGAAATTTTCTTGGCACACTTTGTGCCCCCTAGTACCAAATGAGCACTGTTTAAATGCCACAGCCTACCTAATTATTGTTGATGACCACGTCCATCCCTTCATGACTACAGTGTAACCATCTTCAGATGGCTACTTCCAGCAGGATAATGCGTCATGTCACAAAGCTAAAATCAACTCAAACTAGTTTCTTGTACACAATGAGTTCACTGTACTCAAATGTCCTCCACAGTCATCAGATTTCAATCCTATACAGCACCTTTGGGATGTGGTGGAATGGGAGATTGTATCATGTATGTGCAACCAACAAATCTGCAGCAACTACGTGAAGCTATCATGTCAATATGGACCAAAATCCCTGAGGAATGCTTCTTTGTTGAATCAATGCCAGAAGAAACTACGGCAGTTCTGAAGGCAAAATGGGGCACAACCAGGTACTAGCAAGGTGCACCTAATAAAGTGGCTGGTGAGTATAGACTGCATGTTTATACTTTCAGAGCATTTTACTTTTAAAATATAGATTGCACTACATGCATAAAAATAGCCAAAATAAAAATACTCATTTATATATATGTTGCATGCTCTGAGGTAAGGGTCAAAAACTTTCTGCATTCAGACATTCTGAAAAGAAGCCAGAAAGACAAGTCATATACTTACTCAGGATTTCTTTTACATTGTGCTTCTGAGCGACATCTTGTACTTCAGCCCGTAAGTGATCATTTTTGGTTACAAAACTCCATTTATACAACAAGATAAGGGCTTCAGTGCATGACAATGCTTTCTCTGTTAAAACAATCTTTTTGTTTTCCTGATAACTTCTGAGAATAGACGTGTGATGCTTTAAAACTGACTTGATGGTCTTAAACAACAGGCATATCTTTGACAGTTCAAGGCTTTTTCTGAAAAGAAAAGCACACATATTAAATGTAAATAGCATTATGTGCACATACAGTTAAATTAAGCATTAAAGATAAATAAAAAAACTCATTTTAATCCATCCATCTATCCATCCATCCTCTTCCTTTTCTGCTTATCCGAGATTGGGTCACGGGGGCAGCAGCTTGAGCAGAGATGCCTAGACTTCCCTCTCCTCGGCCACTTCTTCTACCTCTTCCGGGGGAATCCCGAGGTGTTCCCAGGCCAGCCGGGAGACATAGTCCCTCCAGCGTGTCCTGGGTCTTCCCCGGGGCCTCCTCCCGGTTAGGCGTGCCCGGAACACCTCACCAGGAAGGCGTCCAGGGAGGCATCCAGGAGGCTATCCTGATGAGATGCCCGAGCCACCTCATCTGACTCTTCTCGATGCGAAGGAGCAGCAGCTCTACCCTGAGTCCCTCCCGGATGACTGAGCTTCTCACCCTGTCTTTAAGGGAAAGCCCAGACACCCTGCGGAGGAAACTCATTTCAGCCGGTTGTATTCACGATCTCGTTCTTTCTGTCACTACCCATAGCTCATGACCATAGGTGAGGGTAGGAACATAGATCGACTGGTAAATTCAGAGCTTTGCCTTACGGCTCAGCTCCCTTTTCACCACGACAGACCGATGCAGAGCCCGCATTACTGCGGATGCTGTACCGATCCGCCTGTCGATCTCGTGCTCCATTCTTCCCTCACTCGTGAACAAGACCCCAAGATACTTGAACTCCTCCACTTGGGGCAGGATCTCGCTCCCAACCCTGAGAGGGCACTCCACCCTTTTCCGGCTGAGGACCATGGTCTCGGATTTGCAGGTGCTGATTCCCATCCCAGCTGCTTCACACTCAGCTGCGAAGCGATCCAGAGAGAGTTAAAGATCATGGCCTGATGAAGCAAACAGGACAACATCATCTGCAAAAAGCAGTGACCCAATCCTGAGTCCACCAAACCGGACCCCCTCAAAGCCCTGGCTGCGCCTAGAAATTCTGTCCATAAAAGTTATGAACAGAGTTGGTGACAAAGGGCAGCCTTGGCGGAGTCCAACTCTCACTGGAAACGGGTTCGACTTACTGCCGGCAATACGGACCAAGCTCTGACAATGGTTGTACAGGGACTGAACAGCCCTTGTCAGGGGTCCGGTACCCCATACTCCCGGAGCACCCCCACAGGATTCCCCGAGCGACACGGTCAAATGCCTTTTCCAAGTCAACAAAACACATGTAGACTGGTTGGGCAAACTCCTATGCACCCTCCAGGACCCTGTTAAGGGTGTAGAGCTGGTCCACTATTCCACGACCAGGACGAAAACCACACTGTTCCTCCTGAATCCGAGGTTTGACTATCCGACGCACCCTCCTCTCCAGGACTCCCGAATAGACTTTTCCAGGGAGGCCGAGGAGTGTGATCCTTCTGTAGTTTGAACACACCCTCCAGTCCCCCTTCTTAAAGAGGGGGACCACCACCACAGTCTGCCAATCCAGAGGTACTATCCCCGATATCCATGCGATGTTGTAGAGGTGTGTCAACCAAGACAGTCCTACAACATCCAGAGCCTTCAGGAACTCCGGGTGTATCTCATCCACCCCCAGGGCCCTGCCACCCAGGAGTGTTTTGACCACCTCGGTGACCTCAGTCCCAGAGATGGTGGAGCCCACCTCCGAGTCCCCAGGCTCTGCTTCCTCATTGGAAGGCATGTTAGTGGGATTGAGGAGGTATTCAAAGTACTCCCCCCACCGACTCACAATGCCGCAAGTCGAAGTCAGCAGCGCACCATCCCCACCATATACAGTGTTGACACTGCACTGCTTCCCCCTCCTGAGACGCCGGATGGTGGACCAGAATCTCCTCGAAGCCGTCCAAAAGTTGTTCTCCATGACTTCCCCAAACTCCTCCAATGCCCATGTTTTTCCCTCAGCAACCATCAAAGCAGCATTCCGCTTGGCCTGCCGGTACCTATTAGCTGCCTCCAGAGTCCCACAGGACAAATTGGTCCTGTAGGAGTCTTTCTTCAGCTTGACGGCATCCCTCACCGCCAGTGTCCACCAACGGGTTCAGGGATTGCCGCCACGACAGGCACCAACCACCTTACGGCCATAACTCCGGTCAGCCGCCTCAACAATTGAGGCACGGATCATTTTGATCCATCATTTTTATATTCTAGGCTCATACAGTCAGAACACTACATGGCATTAATGACATATCCTCTTTAAATTAAGCATTTGTTGTTACATTTTCTTTTACTAGACTAAGTTTTATGTAAACAAAACAAATATGTTTCAATAATAATTACAGTGGTTAGACTGGTGTAGACTGTTAAACACAGCAAACAACTGTAAAAAAAAGTGCTAAAAAAGAGAATACAAAATAAAATATTTTTTCATCTGTAATTAGTAAAAAGAAAAAATATTGCTCCTTTCTACAGTGAACACATTTGCAGGGTGCTTTAATGCATGTACATTTTTAGAGGTGTAGCAGGATCTTTAAATTAGTTGGTCAAGCTCACAATGACAGACAATGCTTCAATAAATAAATAAATAGAAGTTAAAAAAAAAACTGCAATATTAATGTTTAAATTCCAGCATATTTGCCTCAAATCATAAATGCATAAATGCCATCATTAAATTGGATTCAGATGAATAACACATCTATTAAAATGAAGGCATCCACTGATGATATAGTGAAATTTATTAGCAAAGGCAGAAAGATCTTACCGAATATGCCGTAAGATAATAGTTAAAAGATTCCAAAACTCATTGACCATAGATAAGGGAAGAAACTTTTTTGATCTTGGGTCAAGTCTACAATCTTCTTCCTTCTCCTTATTTGACAAGTTTGTTATCCAAAGGGAATGCACCAGGGTTATGATTTTTGAAAGTGACTTGTCTTCTAAATATCTTGAAATTAATAAAAATTAAAAATTAAAAACAGACCATTGACACAATAAAATTAACATTTTGGCAAGATAAGAAATACATCAAAATTATGGTCAAATATAAGTTATGCTAATTTCATGTTTCATGCACAACATGGACAGCACCACAACAGCCCATGTGCAAAAATATACAGTTCTGTGAAAAGGTATTTGTCCTCTTCCCAATATCCCGTCTCTGCATATTTTGCACAATGTATAACCTCAGACTTATAGACAAGATGCTATTATTACAGAAATGTAACCTGAATGAACAGACAACAAATTTTTTAAATCATTTAAATCATAACAATAATACCAAAAAGGAACAACCATATATGGAAATACAACACTGCCACTTTTCACACAATAGTTTTTCGCTACTGAGTTGTGCTCAATGTACAATTTTTGTAGCTTCAGCTACATTTAATGAATGCTGGCAATTTAATTATAAAACATTTTTTAAAAAGCTAGTAAAAAAAGCAAACAGATCAATTTGAAAGTCAATATATAAATTACAATTAAAATACCACCAACTAAAAAGAATGTTGCTTTAGGAGATCTCTCCATATGCAAAACAGACTTAAATTACCTACATGCTTCAGTTAATTTTTTGCTGTTTTTACGGTAAATTTTAAATATCCTCAAACTTTAGTCAAAATGATGCACTCAAAGCATAGTTCCATCTGTTGCTGACTCCAGAGGCCTCATGCATAACGCCGTGTGTAGAATTCGCACTATAACATGACGTAAGCACAAAAGCCAAAATGTGCTTACGCACAGAAAAATCTAGATGCAGGAATATGTGCGTACTCCAACTTCCACGTTCTTCCGCTCCATAAATCCCGGTCAGCGTGAAAAGTAACGCTCGTGCACACGCCTTCTGTCCCGCCCCCAACTCCTCCCAGAATTACACCTCTATGAATAAGCAAATCAATATAAATCGTCCTTAAGCTCAGCCTTCTGTGAAAAGACCATAGAAAAAGCAAGAGAGAAAATGGAAGAATTTCAGCGAATACCAAGTGGAGGCAAGGAAAAACGTGCTATTTGTTGGTTTAAACAGTGGTATAAACAACAAAAGGAAGCTGATCGTCTGACATAGTAACACAGTGCCCAAAATAAAAAAGAAGTCACATATCAAAGTCGCTGTGAAAAGGCGAGTTGTAGCCCACCGTCTGAGTGTCATATGAAAGCTTATTAGGGTATAGAGAAAAAAAAAGGCACACTGTAGGAAAAAAATAACGAAATGTCAACTTCAATCTCAAAATTTCCACTTTAATTACATAGTTTATTTTGTCATTAAAGTAGAACATCATAAACTTCATCTTAAAATCGTTTAATTAACCAGTTTCTCAAATCACATCATAATTAAAGTAGTACGTTAAATGCTTTGTTTTGTATTTGATCTTTTGCTCTGTGTGTGTGAATCACTACGTGTTTCCGCTTTCTCTTTCTCCGACAGGACACAGAATCCATTACATTTGTGATATTGCAGCTCTCTGAATAATTAAAATACTGAGATGTATACGTGATATCTTTTTCATGATGATAGGAGTTAAAGCATGTTATTAAACAGGGGAATACATTGCGTGATTGTGCGCGACCTTCGATTAAATTATTGTAGCAGTACTGTCTCTGTCAAACGTACTAATCTCCAATTTCTGTCCTTACTTTTCTTTCTCCAAATACCTAATCACCACACAATCAGCTCTGTAATAGACGTTAAACCATCTGTAAGCTTACAACGACGATTCTTGAAAACTTTTAAGGAACATTGAAATATCGCTGTAGTACAAGTTTAATTATTCTATCCATCTATCCTTCCAGTGTCGCGTCAGCCCCAGAAAGAATACAGCACAAGGTAGGATCTATCCGTGAACTATCTAGCGCTGCAGAACCGTGTCCTCACGTGTTTAATTATTAACAATACAGATTATTTAAATGAAGTTAAAGTTTTATCTATATAATATAATCAACATATTTTGCTGCATTTCATCTTAAAAATGATATCGTCATCATATGTAAATACGCACTTTATAATGTGGCACAGGTTGTGCAATATTATAACTGTAGTGCAAGTTTACAGTGGGGTAATTGTACTTATAAGTACAAACAGTTTTACAAGGAGCACTTGATGGACTGATCGAGTGTTTCTGAACCGCGAGGTCTGTACAGGAAAGGCTTTGAAACATTTTGCTGTGGCTGAGGCATCAAGGTGGGCTTGATGCTGTATACCAATATTTCTCGTTCCAATCAGCTGCTGCTGTGATTCCCCACTCAGATACAGTGATATAAATACTCTGAGTGGTGCAGTGAGAGTAATATGGAAAAAGATGATCTGCTGTGGCAACCCTTAACGGAAGCAGCTGAAAGAAGAAAAAAAAGGTGCAGTAAGAGTAACAACGTTAAAGTAGTTATGGTATTTGGAATACTATGGCTATTCCCTGGACCATTATATTGTTACAAGTTAATTACAATCAGATGCATTACACTAATAGACAATATGCAGTTAGTTTCAGTGTATTAATAAAGCCACGGCAGGAATGTGGCTCTAAGAAATAAAGATAAACCACACAGTAACAGCAGCACTGCTTTGACGCTGGGTGCCACCAGTCTGCAAAACTGTGCGGAGAACTTGCGTACGACATGGTATGAGGTACCGTGGAAAAGTGAGTGGCTTTACGCCAAGTGTAGGTTTTATACATGGCGATTTAAACGTAGAAAAGTTCTTACGCAACATTTCTATGCGTATGCACCGTTTATGCATGAGGCCCCAAGTGATCAAGTAGTTGTTAATATTAGGGAGATATGGATAAACTGAAGAGTCTTCTGTGCTTTCATGATGATTTTATTGGACTTCTTCCCATTGTCTTAAAATAACTTATGAAAACTATCCCACCTTCAAATGCATTAATTAATGAATGCCTGTAATATGCAATTTAAAATCAATAAAATGACTGATGCACCAAAACGCCCAAAACCTATACTATTAACACGCATGTCTGATTGTGTGAATTTTAAGAAGAAGAAAAAAAAAAAAAAAAAAGGCTGTGATGTAGAAGTATTTCTTAGACTGTAAAGACTGTAAAGTGTGAAAGTAAACACAGGAATGAGCACAGCGAAATTGCCTCTGTGCTTGCTCAGTATATTGTTCGGTTGTTGATAATGTAGGATTTTGGTGCCTCCTGAATGTTTTCGAACCCAAAAACAAAATTCCAAGTTGTGCCCACGTCACAGAGATTAGATTATCATACCGAGGATGCAAGTGTGGCTTTGCCACTGACATTTGGGGCTGCGGTGTTTGTCCAATGTCTATCATTACCTTAACTGCCCAGTGGATAGATGAGAATTTTGCTCTCCAGCAGGTTATGGTGCATGCAAAGCACCTACTACTGGTCACACAATAACAGATGCATTTCAGGAAGTGTTTTCACTTGGGCCATTCTGAAAAGTTATGTGCACGTTGTGGTGTGCAACAATGCCAAAAATATGATAAAACGCTTTTGCATAGTGAAGTATTACAGATACTGTAACAGTTGGCTGTAAAACAGTTGGGCATTTTAAGCAAGTTACCTTAGTATACTCTCACTTAGAGGTCAATCAGCATTGCCACTCTACTCAATTCAAGCTATGCCTATTTAATAGGCTAGGTGTTTCCCTTAGCTAAAAGCAGCACGTGATTGCTTTTTCTAGGTCACATACTCTATCTCTAATGGGGAAACTAAATGCTAAGATGACTAACTAAAAAAATGAACTTCACTATTTAAACTACACTATGTTATTTTGACATATTTTATTAATTTGGAAATGTTTTGTTACCTCCTCCTAAGCTTTTTATGATTGAAAAGTTTGTTTTCAGACACGATAAACACCCAGTTGTCACTTTGTGTTGTAATCAATGAAACTAAAAACTCTCAAGAGTCATTTATTATACATACTAATATTGGAGGATCACATTACAAGTAAATGTCTTTTTTAATTGACGATGCATCGGTTTTCAGACAGAATGCAATGGACTAGAAATCTGTGCTGTACTTCATCACTGCTTCATAATATGAAGCATTATTGGTGTAGAGTTTACTGTATAACTCTGTAAGCAAGCACGCACTGAACATAAAACTTGTATGCTGGTTTTATTGGTATGTGTCTGGGTAAATATGCCTGGGTATGGCTTTTAGTCACCCCTCTCTCTCTAAGTGGTATAGTAATTGAGTTAGCAGCTCATGTTTGTCTTTACGAAATCCTCCACTACCCATTAGGCAAAACAATCTGCTACCCCAGTGGTATCATGCACATAGCAAGATTGCAGTTTATGATTTAAATAGGTGTTTGAAGTTTTAAAATTATATAGGATGTTATCACAGTTGATCCCTGCTTTTACTTAAAAATGAATTCTTTCTTAAAAAATTGTAATACTTGTAATTTGTAGCTTCACTGATTAATATAGTAATTTGCACTGTTTGAGCAGCAATATATACAGTTTATGGTATAAACATAAACTTATATTTTTTAAATAAAAATCATTGTATTGATTTCTTACTGCTGGTTACTTTACTGTGGTCAACAGTTTTCAGTGTTACACAGCCCTGAATAACTTATATGCAGGATGAACTCACATTTACAACTTTATTAAAGCAACCAGATAAAGGGAATATAAATGAATTTCCCAAACAAACACATTAACATATTAGAAAATTTCATCATAAAACGTTTCACAAATGTGTCTCCCATATAGCAAATACTAAAGACAAACTAACTCATTTTAGAATATTCCTAAATTTATGAATGCCTTACACAACTTACAAACTGTATGTCAAAATACCTTTGCTGAAGAGTGCTCAGTATCCAGCCTAAAATCCCGTGATCTCTGATAAGTTCATAGGCAGCTTTAGTTACCTGTGCAGCATTTATCAGAATATCCAGAATTTGATTCTAAAATAAAACAATCAATTAATGACAGATTAATACAAATTGAAGTATAAACTACACCTTTCTGTTAATGTGGTAGTGCAAAAATGGCTATAAGGATAGCATATACAGGCATTCACTTCAACATTCAAATATATTTGAAATGTGTTAATTTTGAGCAAAGCATGTGGGTGTATTAATTATTTCAGCGGGTTATTTCTACATGCCAGGGATCATGGTACTGGATATAATCAGTGAAGCAGTAGTTAGTATATTAAGAACAGTACAAAATGCTATGAATAAATTGTAATTTTCAAGGATGAGATATACAACTGCTTCACGGAAGTTTACCTTGGCTGACTCATCAGAAAGAGGACAGCTAAAGAACGCTAAAAGAACTTGGAAAATTCTCTGTGAACTGTATATTTCATAGCTGTATCTGTCTTTCATTCCTTCAGCTAGCAAGTGCAGAATCCACTCGCGTTCCATCCTGTGCTGTCAACAGAAGGTTTATAAAAAAAAAAAAAAAAAGAACAAAGCAAATTATTAATGCAATTTATGTTCTGAAACATTTTTGAGAAACCAAGAATATATATAACCGCAGAATTTCCTGTTTCAAATGCAAGTCACCTTCAAAACTATGGTTAAATTCTCCAGCAATTCAAAAAGATGCCATACGAGATTTCTTGATATAATACTGGAACTGGAAAAAAATGCTTCTTCCATTAGAGATATTTTAGTAGTTCAATATAAAGCGAAATACTGAAAATAAATGTATGTACTAAAATGAAACCACATTCTCATTCTTATTTTTTGACAGGACGATGTGATGGTGTGGGGCGGGTCCATGCTCCCACTTTAGCTTTGGGTGCCTCTTAAACCCAACACCGTCGATAGTCAAGACCAGGATGAGCTTGGCAGATAAGGACAAACAGACACAAAGCAAGGGGATGTGTAAAAAGTGCTCAGTGTTTTTATTAAAAAAACAAACAGTTTCCAAAATGCAGTGCAACAAAAGCGTTCAATAAATAAATAGTCCAATAACAAAAAAATGCACTGCTAGTTGAGGTTAAAAATCCAAAGAAATAATCCATTAAAAATGAGGTTAAAACAATGCAGGAGCCTCCTTTAAAATTCTCAGTCCCCAGTGTTTCCCTTTAAAAACCGACACATCTCTGGTTTATCCTACCTGAATCCTGAAGCTCAGAGTGACGTCAACCAACAGACACAGACACCTTTTCACTCCTGGACAGTCTCCACGCCACCAGCCTTAAGGCATTTCACAGTGAGCTGCCAGACCCTGCTCAGTAGTAGCGACACTTCAGCCCCCTGCTAAGTGCTGGCCACACACGCTCCTCCCCTGGGGCTCCATTCCCGTCTGCCTGCTTCTCTCTTACACCAGCTCACTACTGCACTTGTGTTTCTTCTCCTCACTTTAACCTTTGTCCTTTTTTCTTTCTCGCGGTTCTCCTTTTCTTTTTCCCCGTACCAACTCTCCTCATGACTCTGTGGAGTGCAGTGCCTCCACTGTGTACCACAGAAAGCTGATAAGGCAAATGGGACAGGCCGCACCCCCATATGCAGGTGTGCTCCAGCTACCTTACTAATTTTCCGCAGTTGCCTGAACTTGCACTCACAGAGATAGCCGTTCCATTATTTATTTATTAAAAATGGGATCCTGATTATCAAGCTCCCTGCCATACACATTACAGATTGGAGAATATAAATATTAGAAAATAAACAGTTAAAAGAGTATTTTGTTTCTGGAAAAAAATGCATAAATAACTCTAAAACTAATACATTTGTGAAAAACAATCTACAAAATGCTCTCTGCGTGTGTGTGTGCATATATATATATATATATAAATAAATTGTTTATTTTACATTGTGAGTTATTCAACTTGTTAGCCTGAAAAGAATGGGTAGATAATATGACACTAGAAAATAAGCATCACACAAGGAAGCTTTTGCAAAATTTCGCAAAATGAAACGCAACAAACAAATTCACATTGGATTCAGCTGCACACAGTCTTGCCATCTGTAAGACCTACAAGTTCTCATAACGGTTGAAGCCTTTAAAAGTATTTAGGCTTACAGAGATGGCTGCCTAAGAGAATGTGCTCACCGTTTTAAGTTGGGACTGCTATGCTTCCTGTGTCAGAGTGAAGAGAAAGTTTTATCTATCTTTTCTGAATACCTGTACAGAGTATTAAAAATGAATAGTTTGCTTGTAAGCAAAAAGGAGACCTGGTCTCAGTTTTTCACAGAAACTCATATCTGAGACAAGCTGATCCAGGAGTATAGTGATGAGAAAACAGAGCATCAGCATTCTCCTTGGCATCTTCCTATGGTTGTTGTAGTTGGCAAATGCTTCATTTTCTTCGGTTATATTCTTGAATAAAGGCACACTTGTTTTATTATACCTTTTATGAAAGCGTTTATTTGATATTTGGACTTCAGTCTTCACATATTGTACACTTCACATCATTATTACTATAACATGAAAAAGTTTCTGTTTAGTTATGTGTTCAACATTTCTTGCCTTGCATTTCCTGTCACCCTACATTTACACAGATCATTGTAGACACAGAACACACAAGAAATGCATGTATTCCAAATAACAAATGCATCATTTACCCTATACAATTTCAAACACCTCACACCCAGATAAAGAGACTGCCTTGGTGGGGAATGAATGAGCAGGGTGCTTGCTGCTTGGGTTGACTGACACATTTGCAAAACAAAGACATTGATGAGGAGGTGCGAGGGAATTTAAGGTGGTCTGGCATCTATACTAATAAAAGGCAAAGCCCTAACTCACTCACTGACTTATCACTAATTCTCCAACTTCCCGTGTGGGTAGAAGGCTGAAATTTGGCAGGCTCATTCCTTACAGCTAACTTACAAAAGATGGGCAGGTTTCATTTCGAAATTCTATGCATAATGGTCATAACTAGAAGCTATTTTTCTCCATTTACTGTAATGGAGTTCAGCTCGAGGGGCGGAGTTTCGTGTGACATCATCACGCCTCTCACGTAATCACGTATTACGTAGAAAACCAGGAAGAACGCGCTGAAGAAAACATGCATTATATAATTAAGAAGGCAGCGAAACAATTAGAAGCGAGCGAGTGACATATAAAACCATATTCAGCGGCTCACGTGAACTGACGCAGTGCGCAGACAAAAAGCAACAGTTCCAAAGAGTGCTGAACAAAAACCAAATTACACTGCTACGCTCAAATAAACAAACCACACGCCGTGGCGCAATAGTAGAGCATTCGCCTGTAGCGCCCACGTCCGAGGTTCGATTCCCGAGAGGGGATGCACTAAGTATGTACGCGCGCTTCTCGATTTATTTTAACGTCGCATCCCCTTAGTTTGAGACATATGAAAACGCATGCGGTTAACGCAGAAAGACAGATCACCTATTGAAGCTTCATGAATAATGGATATTTTATTCGCGATCAATGATTGTTTTGGTAAAGCCATACTCAGTGTATTCATTAGATGAACGGTAAAAAAGTAAGAGCGAGGGGAGGGTGACTTATTGAGGCATGCAGGCAAAACCACAATAGCACACGGGCTCGATGTACTGTAGTGCGCGTCAACTCGATCTGAATTGCGCGATCACATTCGAAAAAATATATCTTTTCAAGTTCCATTTAGTCTATATGTGTCAAACTCAAGGGCCGCGGGCCACATCCGGCCCGGCGTGTAATTATATCCGGCCCGCGAGATCATTTTATATACTGTATT
>JANRMT010028174.1:172130131-172166093 GCA_026402145.1 Polypterus bichir lapradei | reverse complement strand
GGCTTTGCCTTTTATTAGTATAGATATATATATATATAGATAGATATGACAACAACACTCATATCAATGACAAAACAATTACATTAACAATCATGTTACGTTATTTTTAAAATATTTCCTTTTCTTTTCATAACTTCTTTAACACACTACTTCTCCGCTGCGAAGCGCGGGTATTCTGCTAGTTATTAATATTTTTATAGGCTTCAGGAGGTCTAGTGTTAAGCTTATGATAATGAAATGTATTCTTTTTTTTTTTTTTTTTTGTCCAAGTGATGAGGCAATCTACTCTCCCAGACTATTATGGCTATGAATTTATACTCTGATCATTCATTCCTTGCCTTTGAAAATATGTAGTATTCCCACATGCCCTGAATAAGACGTTTTCTCCAATTTATTTCTATATAACTGGATCATATATCTACATGGCATGCTGAAACAGTCCTACAATTTCAACTTACTGCTTGGCACTACGTAGATTTCTTCCTTGCACTAATGCTACAATGTTAGGTAAGGTGAAACTTTATGATACATCTCTTACTGCATTTTTTAACAATTACAAAAATAAATATATTACTGATGCCTACAGTTAAAATATGCAAACATTAAAAAACATACATTCTTATTTATTACACTATTATGTTATTTTCTCATGTGGATGATTTTATTTAAGGATTGTCTTTAATAATTTATATAAGGGTGTGTATAAGGAAAGAGCTGGCATGTGCTTAGAAAAGAGTTTCTCTACTAAATAATAAAGTTACTCTATGTATGTCAAATATGTCCCAGTAGTCTTATAATGACAAAAAGGAAACCAGATATTAAAAAGAAAAACAATAGCATAAAGCAAGTTACCAGTCAGTGACTTAAGCTTAATTTTTACAGTAATTAAAATCTATAACTAACCCTATGTCCAATGAAAGAAACTCAATAGAATATTTTTGTATCATAGATACCATACCAAAAAATTTGCAAAAAATATGTTTAGGATATTAAAACTCCTACCTCTAAATCAGAGTTGTAAAACATCTTAAAAAATCCAGGGACTTTTTTAATATCAAGGTATTGATGAGATAGCAGAAATTTGTTGATTACAAGATACATGTATTCGCCTTAAATGAAAGAAATAAAGGATAATGTTAAATAAACTTCTAAATAAAGTATGTATCCAACCAATGACTAAAAGATATATCACCTGGCTTAAAAATTTGCTGGGCACTTTTGGCAATGTAAACTGCCAGGGAAAATGGCACACAGGAGTTCTTTTGTCGAATTCCGTTTTTTAAAGCATCCAGTAGGCAAAGTAACTAAAACAACAAAAAAAGAAATTGA
Organism: Polypterus bichir lapradei; assembly: GCA_026402145.1. NCBI lineage: Eukaryota > Metazoa > Chordata > Cladistia > Polypteriformes > Polypteridae > Polypterus > Polypterus bichir. Next base: position 172,164,764 of record JANRMT010028174.1, on the reverse strand, counting down.
TTATTTTTTAAACAAATACCTGACAAAGAAATAAATTGAAAAATAAACATTAAGCGAAGTTTCTTGTTATTTCCTCAGTAACAGATGCTTATTTCAGATAATGAGAGATGATTAGAACAATCTAGATGACAGAACATTTAATAATTTTATAGGAGGTCTGGCAATAGTACAGGACCAAGCAAAATATTGCGATCCATTAATAGTTTAGAACAAAATAATTACAACCATTGCAAAGATAAAAATAACAAAATGAAAGAGTAAATATTAAAATTATCAGTTCCTTTACATGATGGTGTTATTGTTCAGAACACAGAGATTGTACAGTCATTGACTTCAAAAACTGGCATTATGTTCAAAATGTCTCAATGTAAAAATCATTTTACATTCTCTCATGAAACAAAATGAAGATTCTTCCATGCAGCAGTTGTTTCAAATTAAATTAAAATCTACCAACTTGATTACTGACAATTGAATGGTGCTACAATTATGTGGAACAGGAGTACAACTGTAAGGGAAAAAATACCAGTGACCTTAGTAGTAATGAAGCAACTGCTGAATTTGTGTATGTGATTCCTATATCATTAGTTCATACAACTCAACTACTATAGCTGATTGAGTGTGTATAACTAGACTATTTAGTGTTTCACAGTAATTGTACTAATCCCATATGTATTAAAAAAATGCTGCCACAACGTCATTGTTACACAGCTCTAAAGTACAAATTTCAAGCTTTAACACTAGAATTCCTGAAGCCTACTAAAAAACCTTGTAATCCCGGCCCACCTTAAATCCCTTCGTACCTCTTACCAACAGCGTCTTTTGTTTTGTAAATGCATCGATTAGCACAAGCAGCAAGCACCCTGCTGTACCATCCCCCACCTTGATGAAACTCAGCTCACGGGCAAAAAGTTCTCCCAGCTCAAGCCAAGAATCTTTATCTGTGTGTGATATGCCTGGAGTTGTATAGGGTAAATAATACACTATATCATTTATGCATTTCATGTGTATTCCATGTCTACAAAGATCTGGGTAAGTGTAGGATGAAAGCAAATGCGAGAAATGCAAGAAATACTGAACACATACATACCTATAGCAGAAACTTTTTCCACGTTACACTAATAATGATGAGAAGTGTATAATGTGTAAAGATTTAGTCCAAATATCAAAAAAACACGTGCGCTTTTATTCAAGAAAATAACCAAAGAAAAAAAAATGCATTTGCTTTACATATGGCTGTCAAGCTCAACCTCAAATGTCAATCGACAGGGAATTTACACATATTCTTGAATGGTGCAGAGGTACGAACTGTTGCCTTATAACCCAATGCGCCAGACTAGTATTTAGATCTGAGAGCGCTGTGCTGACAGTATATGCCCCCAAAAAGAAGAAGCCTTTGATTTTTTGATCTTGCCTGTACTCCGCATTATGGTACATGATACTGAACAAGGAGGGCTCGGTATCGAACCTGGCAGAAGTTCTTGCCTCTGCACCATTCAAGAATACATGTAAATTCCCTGTTGACTGACATTTGAGCTTGAGTCTCATTACCAGCCACATGTAAATCAAATGCTTTTTTTTCTTTGGTTATATTCTTGAATAAAAGTGCATGTGTTTACTTGATAGTTGGACTAAAATACTCACATTATACACTTCTCATCATTATTAGTATAACATGGAAAAAGTTTCTGCTTTAGGTATGTGTTCAGCATTTCTTGCATTTTATTTCATCCTATACTTGCCCAGGTCTTTGTAGACACTGAACACACATGAAATGCATGTTTTCCAAATAACAATATACTGTACTGTTTACCCTATACAACCCCAGACACATCACACACAGAAAAGGAGCATTGGCTTGAGCTGGGAGAACTCTTTGCCTGTGAGCTGAGCTCCATCAAGGTTGGGGGATGGGCCAGCAGGCTGCTTGCTGCTTGTACTGATCAACGCATTTATAAAACAAAAGATGCTGATGGTAGAGGTGCGAAGAGATTTAAGGTGGGCCGGAATTACAAGTTTTTTCGTAGGCTTAAGGAATTCTAGTATTAAGGCCAGGTACCATGTGCTGCATGTGAACTCTACATCTTCTGTAAATGATTGGTTGGATTTTTCTGGCTATTCTGGATTCCTTCAACAATAAAAAATATGCAGATTATGTTGACTTGCATCTTTAAAACTAGTAATTTTTAAGCAAATCTGGTTCTCTAAATTAGTATAGTCAGGTCATGGTTAATTTTTGTCTTGAACAATGTTCTTTAAAACCCCAAAACAATGTATAAATATAAAATATGTATAAGCAGATTTGGAAAGCGAATACATGGATAATTACATATACTGTACTTAAGAGGGATGCTAAAACTAATGTAAACAGAAGATGATACCCAAACACTGAGTTTTTTGATCTTACCCACATATTTTTTAAAGCAATAAATACTGCTTTTTCACTTAACATTAATAAGTAACTATTTTAAATAATGGCTGACACAGAAAGATAAAGTGATCTGTCACACAAAGGTCACATTCATAGATAAAATTTATTATGATGTTATGCATTATGTGTTTTAAGTAGGATGACTGTATATTGAATTTACAGAACAGTAAAAGAGACTAATTTGAGCACTTTTAAATGTATTCTAACAAAGCAGAAAAGCTGTGTTTGCAAAACAAGTTGTCCTCTTGTGAGGTTAAAGGAATAGTTCAGGCTTTTAAGAACAGGTGTTCAACAAAAAAGGTTCAGAAAAAAGTAAAATGAAAGCAAGCTTTCAATTGGCTGAGGTTAAGAGTGGTGTTCCACAGGGGTCAGTGGTAGGGCTGCTGCCATTTTTAATACAAATAAATGATTTGGATAGGAATATAAGTATCAAGCTGGTTAACTTTGCAGATGATGCCAAGACAAGTAGATTGGCAGACAATTTGGAATCCGTTATATCATTACAGAAGGATTTGGACAGCATACAGGCTTGGGCAGATTTGTGAAAGACGGCATTTTATGTTAGTAAATGTAAGTTATTACATATAGGAAAAATGTTAGGTCTGAATTCACAATGGGAGGTGTGAAAATTGAGAGTACACCTTATGAGAAGGATTTAGGAGTCAGAGTGGACTCAATGCTATCAAATTTCAGACAGTGTTCAGAAGCCATTAAGAAGGCAAACTGAATATTAGGTTATAGCTCAAGCTTTATAATACACTAGTGAGGTCTCATCTGGAGTACTTTGTGCAGTTTTGGTCACCAGTCTACAAAAAGGACACAGCTGTGCTAGAAAAGGTCCAGAGAACAGCAACTAAGCTCATTCCACAGTTATAGGGGAGGAATTATGAAAAAAAGACTAAAAGAGCGGAGCCTTTATCAGTCTAAGCAAAAGATGATTAAGAGGTGACAGTGAATCAAGACTGCTATTTTAAAATGAGTTCATCAAGAACACAGGGATGTAGCTGGAAACTGAAGGGTAAATTTCACACAAACATTAGGAGGTTTTTCTTTACACAGAAAACTATAGACGCTTGGAATAAGCTATCAAGTAGCATGGTACACAGTAAGACTTTAAAGACTTTCAAAACTAGACTTGATAATTTTTAGAAGAATTAAGTGGACAGGACTGGTGAGCTTTGTTGGGCTGAGTAGCCTGTTCTAGTCTAGATTGTTCTAATGTTCACACTTCATAACAAGGGAATAATCTACAGCAGGGGTCCTCAATCACAGTCCTGGAGGGCTGCAGGTTTTTGTTTTAACCCAGTTGCTTAATTAGAAAGCAATTCTTGCCAATAATTTAATTTCATGGCTTGTTAGTGCTTTAACTCTGCTATTTCAGGTAATTCTCATATCCTAGATTTTATTCCCCTTTCTAAGGATATCATCCAAATGATTTGAAGGATCCTCAGTCATTCACTTTTTTCTCTTCATTTCCCTTCCAAGTATTTAATTAAACCCAACAGTGCATGATAAATGCACACAGGTGTAATTGATAACAAGCTATATGGAGAAATGCTGGTCTCTTTTGTCATTTGTATGTTAATGCTAATTAGGAGCAATTAAAAACCAAGAATACAGCTGTTCAAGACTAAAATAAGCAATACAGGTTCAAAATCTTAACGAGCAAAACAACTAAAATGAAGCAGAAGTGTTACTTGAGAAATAAGTGCTTCTTATTAAGCAACTGGATTGGAGCAAAAACCTGCAGCCACTGCGGCCCTCCAAGACTGTGATTGAGGACCCCTGATCTACAGGAACAAAAGGGTAAACCATTCATCAAACAGAAAAAAAATTATTTTAATAGGTAGCATCTCTTTACAAACACATCTTCCTGTGCTTATAAAGAGCTATGTTATTACAAGAAAGGAAGTCATAAAAGCTTCTGGGAGCTCACAGAGCATACTAGTATATGGCTGGCATCTAAGGCAACTTAAATGTTATTAAATTAGTCTGATTAAAGCTATATTACCTTGAAAGAAGAAACACTTTGATCTAGCAACATAAATGTTTACTGTACAATGCTATCAGGATCAAATACTCCAGGCTGAATATGATTCTAATTGTGCTGAAAAAAAAACTTGTTTCTTAGGTATCTGTCTCTTTCAGTTGTGATCATGATCAAAACATTTTTAAGGAATGGTGCAGTAATGAGAGAAGCCAACAAGATACAGCAAGTGAGCAGAATATGAATTACAAGTATTAAAAAATTAATTTAACAACATAAGTTAATAATCATAATGATAATTTAACAAATTATGTATTAATGGTAAGAAACTTGCATAAACCAAGAAACATTACCACTCATACTATGGGTTCTCTCCCTGTTCTTATATTCATGTGAGTGTTCTATGGTTTCCTCGCATATCCCAAACTGCATGTGCATTAGGTTAATTTTAAACTCTATACAGGAAGAGCAAGTGAGTGTTGATGTGTATATGAGTCCGCTTTGCCATGACCTGTAATCTCATCCATATGCTTATTTGTAGGTGTGATTGTATAGTGGTTTGTCTTTTATTGGAACCTTGTTATATCTGTAAATGTGTACAGTACTTTGCCTTAAAGAATAAACCGAATTTAACAACAAAATGCAAAATTGACAGTTGTTCCATCAAATCCATCTGCTTTTTGAGACACCTGGTCTACCATCATGTAGGTTTTTCATTTGTTAATCTAATATAAATTTTTAAAACTGCTTTCGTAGTACTCTGCTATGGTAGTGGGTAGTGCTATCTTAATAGCACTGTGTGTAATTTTGAAACTACTAGCAAGGTATAAATGCCTGGACACAGTAGGGCATCACTGTGAAAACTCTAGTTATTTTTGTTTTTAGAAGGCTGCTTTTACAAGAGCTATTTAACGTTTTACTTATTTTTAAACTACTTTAAATCAGCCTGATAAAAAATATTGATTTTACCACGTAATTTCTAGTACTTTATAATGTCGTCGTATAAGTCAAATGTGGAAAACTAATGCCCACCTGAGAGAGAACCACGGAGCACACAGCCTTTTTTTCTATGTATTATGCCTATGTACCAACGCAGTAATACCCAAACTATTCCGAAGCAACGTTTGCACTGATTTGTGTTTTTTGTATCCCACACCCTCATACACCTTTATCATAAGAGCAACCCTTATCTACAATGGAGCATTCGATCAGAAGAAAATATGAAGCTGGTTTTAAATTAAAAGTCGTTGAAGTAGCAAAAAAAAAAAAACTGGTAACTGTGCTGCTGCAACAAAATTCGATGTGTCTAAGAAACTGATGCAAGACTGGAGGAGGCAAGAAGATGTTAAAAAAAAAAATATCTAAGTGTCACATTTTTGAATGGTCATATAAGGGGGGGGTCTGGTTTTATGATAGATTTTTCATGTTTCAAGACCTGACTTATATGTAACTATATATGGTAATTATTTTAACCAGAGAAATTAATTTTAACAATACTAACAATACAATTGTCTTTAAATTTTGAAAGACAATGTATATTACTATACACACTCAGAAATAATAGAAATCACATGACATTCACACACTGTCCAAACCAATTTCTACCTAAGCAAGGATAGGGGTCAAGCTTATGTCTGTGTCAGTGAACTCAATGCAGAGACAATCTGTGGATAAGGTGCTATTACATCAAAGGGCACACACACCAAGTTTTAAGTTGCCATTGTGTACAACATGCACATGACTGTACTTTAAACCTAGGACACTAATACAGTGATGCAGCAGTACCAACCGCTGAGCCATGTACTATTCTAATGGTAAGAAATTAGAAATTAACATTTAAAATCCACATACAAAAGCATGAAAATGCTGCTGAAATCTTAATGTTAACAAAAAAAAAATACATAAATTTGTGAAACTTGCCTGTCGTTTTTCTTTAAAAAAGGCTGCTTCCACTTGAAGATAAAAAGACCCCAACACATAATATGCTGCAGCCCTTACATTGGCATCATAGCTGCTAAGTGCTGCTATTGTAACACCCAAAGCATTAGTGTAGACAAACTTCTGACAGTCAATCACAGAGTCTGAAAAAAGAAATAATTTATGACCACACAGCTCTCATAACCAGGGACTAACAATAAAAATAATAATAATACTACAAATCTACAGCGCCAGGAATTTGAACACTCAAGGAGGGTCATGACATTATGTCTTTTGAGGGTATTAAGACAGATACAATTTGTCTTATTAAACAAGCAGCACAAAGAAAACTGCATTATTGTGTCTTCAGTATCTAAAAGGGAAAAAGTATATTAAACTTAAAAGCAATCTCCTTTATGAGCTTAAGTAAACCACTGTAGTATGTACTGTTTAGACCTGCACTGCGTTTTGGAGGGATTTTGGCTCATTCTCCATAACTGTTTCAATTTATTTATAACTCCTGGATGCTTTGCATGGCATTCTTCAGATCATAATACAGCACTTCAGTAAGACTAAAGACACAACTTTGATTTGTCAATTCTAGACGCCAAATAACAGAGAACATCAGGTAACATGCAAATGCATTGATATTCCTCTTTAGTATATCCTGGTACAGTCTACATTGATTATTTCCTCAGTGTTGTAAAACTGTCCAAGACCTACAGCATAAAATTTTTATATACCATGACACCTCTTGAACTAAGCTTCACAGTTTTGAGGCATTTTGGGGTTTATATATTAGTATTTTACGTTCTTATCAGGTATAAAAACTTTAAAGTCAGTTCTCACCGAACCAATTTCTAATAGTGTTGCAGAATGTTTAGATGGCCATGAGTGATTTTTGCTTTTGAGAACATGCTTATTTCTTACATTGTACCTAACTTTTTATTTATTTATTTATTTTTTCTTGTTGTGGATTCTCACATACTGTACATTTGTTATCATGGGCAAGAGATGCCCTTGAAATCATTAGATACCCTAGTGTTTACTAATCTCCTTAAGCATTATATAGTGTAAACAGTAGAGAAAGCAGTAAAACTGAAATTATTTCGTTTCTGCCCTGGTTGCCATAATGTGGACTGCTGGAGGTCCACGACCGTAAAAACTATTTCATCCTATTAAACAATATATTTAATAAAGATATGGCAACATAGTCCTTATCTTCATTGCACAATTGTAATTATTACTTGGCATATTACTCATATTTTATTGAACCAAGGTTCTTGGCAGAAACAATTTACAGTAGAATGTTATTCATTTACCATATGGTAAAACAGTATTATACTTAACTTATTTGATATTGCTTTTTACCTACCTTGGCTTTAACAATGTTATATAATTTTTGGAAGTCTAATAAAGTAGTCATTAACTGCTTTGGAGAATAACAGAATTAGAAATAATTAACACTGTAGACTGCTAACAAAGAGATAATTTATAAGGAGCAAATAAACAAAACAAAAAATTATCGTAATCAAGATTATCTGTAGTAATTCACCTGATTTAACTATTGTACTGAAGAGAGGCAACAGAAAACAAGGATCATACAGGCTATCCAAGTCCTTTATATTGTCATCTTTAAAAATCTCGTCCTTCCCACTCTGAAAAATAAATATGTGGCAATAATAAAACATTAAATTCCGTATATCACCATAAACCAATCTTTTACTTCATTTGTTACTAGATGTGAAGTCATTGTTAAACGTCTTTATGTATATGCTTTTTTCAAAATTGTGTTTGACTTTTGCATATTTACTATAAAAACCACAGTAACTTCTTTTAAATAGATTGTGAATTGAGTACACTTTGTTAAATGTTATTCTACAATTCTACATAAAAGGTCATTAACATATTTACAAGTACTATGTTTTGTTTACTTGGTTTCAACACAAATTTGCCCATACCTGTAAAAGCTTAACTGTACCCAAGAATGTGTAAACAATGTAATGCTTTTGATCTCTGCATAACTATTTTCTACTTAATAAGCAAAAATAAAGTATTCTGAAAATGAAAGAAAAAAAGTGAAATCTAACCACAGTAAAATATGAAGCAGATACAAACACATTCTAAAAGATGTAAATTGACACATTCTTTCATTCGCATCTTTATATTGGGAAAACAGAAACTAAAAGCATATATCCATTGTAAACTTTGGACATAATATCTTTGTCTCCAAGGGTTTTGTCCTTACAATTACATTTATAATAGCCAAAAATTCTCAACCATTCTTTCTCATAATGGTTTATGCCCTTCAGCTCCATTGTAAGCTGCAAGAACAGAAAAGGTAGCATTTAAATAAAAAACTTACTTTAGGAAACAATTTTATGTGGTAAATTACTATATACTAAGACTGTGAAGAAATAACTTGGACTTGAAAAATATTGAACCTTTAAAACTTTACCCTATCACCATTGTGAAGATTTAAAGAGTCACTGTTTAGCCTTTCACTGCTTCAGCAAGACAGGCTGGACCACAACAAGGAATATACATTATATTTACCTGTTTGTTTTTTATAATATTTAAATTTTAATTACATGAAAAGGAAAATTTAATTCAAATGATTAACAGCACAAATGGGACACCAAGTTATCCATAAAATATATCGGTGGCTTTCAACTAGAGTGTCACAACAGTACATGTTAAATAATCAAGTCAATATTTTTTTTTTTTTTTATATGAATATTACTCGTGCCTATGACTGTATTTTATAGGATGCTCCAAGAGGTGTAAGCAAGGAAACTTGTGTTAAGGTAAGATTACAAAAATAATATGCATGTCATTACAGCATGTCAGCTGTTGGGGGCTGGAGGTTGCAGGTTATTTGTGGTGTGTACTAGTTTGGACTTTACTTTGGAAAACATGGCATTTTATTTTAAAAAATCTTAGCAAAGTTCCCTCTTTTAACTTTGGAATAAGGGTGTTTTAGTTTCTGTCCAGAAGCCTGGCTGACAAGACGGGTGAGCTCCTGAGACACTCTCAGTTGCCAATCAGTTAGGTTGAGGTGCTGCTGCTAGCCCACTTATGAACACACTATATGTGTCTTTGCCATTATACAGCTCTCTCTCCATGTGAAGAAAGAAAACTGTGATAATAATATATTGCTTTCTCCATTGTCAAGTACTGGTTGGGAAAACACTTAACAATAAGTTGAAAAATGTACTAGACAGCTGTAAAAAATAATAAAAAGAAGATATTTTATATTCCATTTGTTTGTCAAGAAGTTTGGGCAAATAAAGTTAATCATCTTCTTCACATGGAAACAAGACGGATATCTAAAAGAGACAGTGATATTACAAGCGTTTGAGCAGAAGGATGAAATGTATAAATTATTTTTTTTACTCTTGAGGAACGAGAAGAATTCTGCAAATCACTTGCAGATGATACTTGTACTTCAAAATTTTCATAGTGTTAAAAATATGCTGAAAATATTGAGTTCTATTAATAAGGTCAGTCAGTCATTTTCTAACCCGCTATATCCAAACACAGGGGTCTGCTGGAGCCAATCCCAGCCAGCACAGGGAGCAGAGCAGGTACAAATCATGGGCAGGGCGCCAACCCACCACAAGGCACACACACATATACCACACACCAGACACACACTAGGGACAATTTAGGATCGCCAATGCATCTCACGTGCATGTCTTTGGACTGTGGGAGGAAACCCACGCAGACACGGGGATAACATGCAAACTCCATGCAGGGAGGACCCGGGAAGCAAACCCAGGTCTCCTTACTGTGAGGCAGCAGTGCTACCACTGCGCCACCATGCTGACCCCATTAATAAGGTGTGAGAGATATATTAAGCTTGTGATTCACCACAGTGAAGCAAATCAATGTAGATATGTTACCGCATGTTGCTGCATTAAAGAGATAATGCCATTGATTTATTGAACATAAATTCATTGAATTTTGTTTGATTTTTGAGCAAAAAAATTAGTATTACTTTCCAAGACTTGCAGGCTGAAGAATATGCATATAAGAATACAAGTTAAGGAACCCAATTATCATTGCTTTAGTATTAATTTATTCTAAGATTAATCTGACTTGAGGAATAACAAACAGAAATGAAGAATGAATACCCTCATATTGATGGAAAACCGTTGTGAGTTAGGATTTTCTGTATAAGTATACAAACTAATGAGAAAGGCACAAATAATTGAGGAAGTAATGAGAGTATTTATCTCTATTATTCCACCAAATATCAAAAACATCTGTGAAACAGATATGGAACATTTACTGTCAGGAAGAAAAAACAACTGTATTATGAATAAATCAATTTTAGATTCAAAGCAACTAACCATATCCAGTCACAAAGATCATTCACTCATTAGTCTATCCTCCAGGCAGGTTAATGTAGTATAGAGCTGTGGAAGGTGGAACCTATCACAGCATCAATGGGCATAATATACAAATAAATGTAACCAAAGATTTGATATCAATGAGTAAAACACCAGTGCAATTAAAAAGGAAACATGAATCTTTCTTACAGACCAATGATAGGAATTTTGGACTCTGAAGATGTGAGGGAGAAGGGTTAAGCAATCTGATTTCATTCCAACATTCATCTATCCACCTTCTGAACCCACATGCTTAGGGAGATGTAAGCGATTTAGGCAGAAATCAAGCTTGAATAGAAGACAAGTGCATCACCGTACACATTCATAAGAAGATATTAAATTTGATAAATGAGAGGTGACCATTCATTCTATCAACCTTTCCTGTTTAACTAATAGCTAAGCTGTCCTAATATCTCATCCAGATACTCCTCATAATTTGTCATGCTTTCTGATTCAACTACATGGCTCAGTTAGTTTGCTCTAGATTCCCATAACTATTTGCGTAAAATGTTTTCTAGCTTCACTTTTAAATGTACTTCCCATTAATTGTCACTAATGTCATCAAGTATGTGATTCACCATTAAGTTGAAAGAATTCTGCTGGATCTATTTCATCAGTCCCTTTGAAAACCTGCTTTTATGCACTTAACCATAACACTCTCTTGTTAAGACAATTAAGAGTAGCTAATTAACCTTGTATAAACATTGTTGGTGTGTGGAAAGTAAGTAGACTAACCAGACTAAATGTGTAAAAACTGCACATGGTTAATTGATAGGCCAAGAATCAAACACCAATCTCTACAACTATGTGGCAGCAACACAAATCACTATTCCATTATGGTGCTCACTATTTATTCATTTTCACCGTACTTTCAAATTAAAACTTTCTAGATAAGAAACAACTACTTGTTCCTAAACCTGGAACAAAAATACTATAAGTAACAGCATAGTCTGTAAATAATAAGACGTAGCAGTCACAGTGACACTAAGATTCACACCATCAAAGAGACGGTGATTAATTTTTCCGGTGGGGACTAAAGGAACACCACCAGCCTCGGCCCAACTCGCATGCACTCACTCACAAACCGACAAAGTTAAAAAGCAGATTAAATCAATAATAATGTAATATATTCAATGAAATACAAATATAAATAACAAATAAACAGCTAACTCTCCCTATTCCCCTACAGCGATAACAAACAAAACTTCGGACATGAGCATTAGTAGGCTTTGTGCCCTAAGAACCAAGTTACCTTAACTATAATATAACATTTTAGTAGTTATTTGCAGGTCTGATGCTAATCTTTCTGATCATAAAATAGGTCATAACAATAGCAATTGATGAGAAGAATTCATAATTAAATTGCAGGATTACAGTATTTGTATCACATTGTAATCTCATAACAGGCTTAAGTTTCAAATGTGGTATTTTTATATCCAGCTGTTTTAGCTCTAGACTGTCCTCAAGAAACTGTGACACACAGACAGACACACACCCATCATCGAGATATCAATGTTTTCAGTATCAGTGGACCCTAAAAGGTCTGGATCCGTCGAAAACCAGACATTTTTGACGAATCTAAAGTTTTCGCTCCTCCCCCCATAGACAAAAGGTTATGATGAGGGAAGACATAAAGCAGAAACAAGACTCAAAAACAACGAATCAGAATGAAAAAGCATTAATAACCAAGTCCAAAATCGCAGAGGCAGTACTGTCTAAAGAACAGAGTACTTTGAGCAGTTAGAAAACCGCAATATAAATTTAAAGAATTATTATTAATACAGTATTGGTATAACTAGTTCTTTATTTTTTTTGTTTTCATTCAATAAACACATAGAATTGTACATTAAATCTTAAGAGTAGGTATCTTTCTTTTTAAAAATGAACAAAGAAAAAATACAAAGTTAGGCTTCAACAAAATAATTTCAAAATGCCTTAAGCACTTTCGAAACAGTTTGGATTGAATTCCATTGCTGGGTTGCTGGGTAGAAAAGAAAAACTTTCAAACACTAACACTGCAAATTAAGTATCCCATAAACAAAACTGAATCATAACTTTATAGGAATATTAGGTTCTGCTAATCTTATTAATACAGCCACTACAAGGCTGTTTTTCTTGGCTTAATTAAAAAAAAAAACAACAAAAAAAAAAACTGCAGAGTTGTGCAGAATATATATTCTATAACCAAGTGTTCCAAGTATCAATCACAACAGATGAATTCAATTTAATTCAGTTTATTGTGGTATAGCACTCTTCACTGAGTGCAGGAGTAGAATATTCTAAAAAGTACCCAAGTAAAATGCAAGTGTAGGTTTTACCAACTGCTAAATAGAAAATTAGTACACAAAAAAATTGTTTAAACACACCGGAAAACATAGCAGCTGGAAAGTAAGTAACAAAATTTGAAACCAACAATATCTGTTCATTAACTAAATGTTGAACTATGGATGTGTAAACCATGACTCCCTATAATTAAGGAGAGACAGAATGAGAAAGAAAGAAAGAAAGAGAGAGAACATAAATCAGAGTTTAAAGCATTGTATCCTATAACAATAAGATGTTTTCATCTCTTTGCTCTTTATATTCTTCAGATCATTCAACATCTTTTCCCACAACTACAAACAGTAACTATTCTATTGTAGTTTAATTCCTGTTGTGAGGAACGGCCGACATCTTTACCCAACTAGGATGCCTCCTTAAAGGAAGGATGGGGGAGATGGCTTTTGAAGGGCGCTATCTTTCCTGATCTGCTACCTGGCAGCTCCCCTGGACTGCAACAGATTCCCACAGGGCTGTATGTGAATTACTATTTGTCGGCACAGCCCTGTTGGGTTATGTGGATGTCACCAGGGAGAGCTGTGGGAGTTACAAATCCCTACTTTGGGCTTCAGTCACACTTGGGAGCAATTCCAGACCTCCCTAGCGAGCGAGTGTTCCCAGGTGCAGCTTAACACTAGAATCCCTGAAGCCTACAAACAAACTCATAATCTTGGGCCACCTTAAACTCCTTTGTACCTCACCATCAGCGTCTAGTAAACTAGACTATTGCACTGGTTGACTTAAGGTCTATAGACTCAAACCTGGAACCTTTTGGTTACAAGGCAGCTGTTCTTACCTCTGCACCATCCAAAAATACATACCAATTTTCTGTCGAATGACATTTTAGCTTGGGTTTGTAACTCATTGACAGCAACATGTAAACTGAATGATACAGTGCATCCGGAAAGTATTCACAGCGCATCACTTTTTCCACATTTTGTTATGTTACAGCCTTATTCCAAAATGGATTAAATTCATTTTTTGCTCAGAATTCTACACACAACACCCCATAATGACAACGGGAAAAAAGTTTACTTGAGATTTTTGCAAATTTATTAAAAATAAAAAAACTGAGAAAGCACATGTACATAAGTATTCACAGTCTTTGCCATGAAGCTCAAAATTGAGCTCAGGTGCATCCTATTTCTCCTGATCATCCATGAGATGTTTCCGCAGCTTAATTGGAGTCCACCTGTGGTAAATTCAGTTGATTGGACATGATTTGGAAAGGAACACACCGATCTATATAAGGTCCCACAGTTGACAGTTCATGTCAGAGCACAAACCAAGCATAAAGTCAAAGGAATTGTCTGTAGACCTCCGAGACAGGATTATCTCAAGGCACAAATCTGGGGAAGGTTACAGAAAAATTTCTGCTGCTTTGAAGGTCCCAATGAGCACAGTGGCCTCCATCATCCGTAAGTGGAAGAAGTTCAAAACCACCAGGACTCTTCCTAGAGCTGGCCGGCCATCAAAACTGAGCGATCGGGGGAGAAGGGCCTTAGTCAGGGAGGTGACCAAGAACTCGATGGTCACTCTGTCAGAGCTCCAGAGGTCCTCTGTGGAGAGAGGACAACCTTCCAGAAGGACAACCATCTCTGCAGCAATCCACCAATCAGGCCTGTATGGTATAGTGGCCAGACAGAAGCCACTCCTTAGTAAAAGACACATGGTAGCCCGTCTGGAGTTTGCCAAAAGGCACCTGAAGGACTCTCAGTCCATGAGAAACAAAATTCTCTGGTCTGATGAGACAAAGATTGAACTCTTTGGTGTGAATGCCAGGCGTCACGTTTGGAGGAAACCAGGCACCACTCATCACCAGGTCAATACCATCCCTACAGTGAAGCATGGTGGTGGCAGCCTCATGCTGTGGGGATGTTTTTCAGTGGCAGGAACTGGAAGACTAGTCAGGATAAAGGGAAAGATGACTGCAGCAATGTACAGACACATCCTGGATGGAAACCCGCTCCAGAGCGCTCTTGACCTCAGACTGGGGCGACAGTTCATCTTTCAGCAGGACGATGACCCTAAGCACACAGCCAAGATATCAAAGGAGTGGCTTCAGGACAAATCTGTGAATGTCCTTGAGTGGCCCAGCCAGAGCCCAGACTTGAATCTCATTGAACATCTCTGGAGAGATCTTAAAATGGCTGTGCACCGACGCTTCCCATCCAACCTGATGGAGCTTGAGAGGTGCTGCAAAGAGGAACGGGCGAAACTGGCCAAGGATAGGTGTGCCAAGCTTGTGGCATCATATTCAAAAAGGCTTGAGGCTGTAATTGCTGCCAAAGGTGCATCAACAAAGTATTGAGCAATGGCTGTAAATACTTATGTACATGTGATTTCTCAGTTTTTTTACCGATACTAATAAAAGGCAAAGCCCTCACTGACTGACTGACTGACTCACTCATTCACTCACTCTCCAACTTCCCGTGTAAGTAGAAGGCTGAAATTTGGCAGGCTCATGCCTTACAGCTTACTTACAAAATTTAAGCAGGAAATTCTACGCGTAACAGTCATAACTGGAACCTACTTACGTACATATATACGGCCATAGCCTGCAGCTCGGTCGCCATGAGAGACGGAGTTGCGTCCCCCATCATCACGCCTCCCACGTAATTGAGTGCCTGCCCATATAAGGCCGTCCGTCAGCAGCAATCCAATAGAAATGCTGCCGCTAAATATTCGCGGGTGAAGGAAAGTGCTTATTCAAACGAAGATGAGATGGTCAGGGAGAGACTAGTATTTGGCACAAACTCAGCGAAAGTGCGAGAGAAACTTTTAAGTGCTGGGTCTGAGCTTACATTAAATAAAGCCGTGGACATTGCAAGATCGCACGAGAGAGCACAAGCACAGCTGAGAACCTTAGATACATGTACTCCGAGCGGTTCAAGTGAGCTGACTTTGCAGGATTGGGAAAGGTCAACCCGTGCATGCAGTGTGTGATGTCTCAGATAAAGAGGAAGACGAGCTGCTTATTGATGTAGTAGGAAAGGAACAACCCTCTGACGCTGAACATGCCTTTGTAGACATATCAATAGGAAAGCAAGGTGTAAAGCTTAAGTTTAAATTACGTTCATAGACACGCTGCCGCTAAAGATTCGCAGGCAAATCCACAACTTAATACCAGGAATGCCAGTTAAACAACTTAGATTCACGAGTACCGATTTGGGTAGTGATCACTTCGATGAATGAAACCTGTTATCTTATCTTTATTAATCCCAAGGGGAAATTCACATAATCCAGCAGCAGTATACTGATACAAAAAACAATATTAAATTAAAGAGTAATAAAAATGCAAGTAAAAACAGACAATAACTTTGAACTTTTGAACTTTACAACGGTTGACAATGAAGATGAGATGGTCAGGGATAAACTAGACAAACATGGAATGTAACTTGAACACAACACATCCTCCAAATACGAACCTGATTGAAAAAAATAATGATAATCAAATCCTTGATGACAGCAACACTCATAACAGTCACAAAACAATTACATTGACAATCATGTTACGTTATTTTTAAAATGTTTCCTTTTCTTTTTCATAACTTCTTTAACACACTACTTCCCCGCTGCGAAGCGCGGGTATTTTGCTAGTTTTTAATAAATTTGCAAAAACCTCAAGTAAACTTTTTTCACATTGTCATTATGGGGGGGTTGTGTGTAGGATTCTGAGGAAAAAAATGAATTTATTCCATTTTGGAATAAGGCTGTAACATAACAAAATGTGGAAAAAGTGATGCGCTGTGAATACTTTCTGGATGCACTGTATTTTTTTACTTTGGTTATATCTCTATACAGTAATCCCTCCTCGATCGCGGGGGTTGCGTTCCAGACCCCCCCGCGATAGGTGAAAATCTGCGAAGTAGAAGCCATATGTTTGTATGGTTATTTTTATATATTTTAAGCCCTTATAAACTCTCCCACATTGTTAACATTATTAGAGCCCTCTAGACATGAAATAACACCCTTTAGTCAAAAGTTTAAACTGTGCTCCATGACAAGACAGAGATCATCTTTTTTTCTTTCTCACAATTAAAAGAATGCAAATATATCTTCTCTTTAAAGGAGTGCCCGCATCAGGAGCAGAGAATTTCAGAGTGAGAGAGAGAGAGAGTGCTCGCAAAGAAAAGCAAACAATCAAAAAATCAATACGTGTGCTTTTAAGCATTCCGAAGCACCGCAATAAAGCGGCATTTTTTAGAGGAGCGTCAGTATCTTCTAAGCAAACAGCCTCTGTGCAAACAGCCCCTCTGCTCACACCCCCTCCGTCAGGCGCAGAGAATATCAGAGAGGGTGAGATAGAGGCAGAGACAAGCAAACAATCAAGCACCGCGCGGGATGCATATCTTATATCATTGAGGAGTTTTAGTTAATATGTAATACATGCTCTGATTGGGTAGCTTCTAAGCCATCCGCCAATAGCGTCCCTTGTATGAAATCACCTGGGCAAACAAACTGAAGAAGCATGTACCATAAATTAAAAGACCCACTGTCCGCAGAAATCCGCGAACCAGCGAAAAATCCGTGATATATATTTAGATATGCTTACATTTAAAATCCGCGATAGAGTGAATCCGCGAAAGTCGAAGCGCAATATAGCGAGGGATTACTGTATATAATCTTCATTTGGATCTTGATCTTTGTTTGTCCGCGAATGAATTAGAAGAAGAAGCACTAGATGGCAGTAGAGAGACAGCTAAAACATAGGCATTGCGTTAAGAATCTCCTCCAGGCTTATACTACTGAAGACTGTAGTACTCCAGTCACACCTCAAAACACAGTCATTCAAACCAATCAAATTGTTGTGCTTTAAATTAACTAAAGAGACCTTCATTTAGATCTTGATCTTTGTTTGTCCGCGAATTCCACGCATGCGTAGACCACTTTCCAGTTTAGTACGTTGTTGTTACTCAAGGATGTCAACAATGTGTCAGAATAACGAAAGGGGTGGTGGACAGTGTTACACTGGTTAGCTCCTAAGGCCTGGTTAGTGAATGAGATTGCTGAAGATAAAAGGTACGTGACTACATAACATATGAATGAAAGAAAGACAGTGGGTAAAATGAATGACAACGTAACAGCACGTTCCGGAAATTATTATTGTTACGTTGTAGCCGGCGAGTGCTGCGCATCTCACAGTTGTACTGTGGCTTACTCACATGTTAGTGAAGTGATCCCTATATATACTTTAAAGAGCCTGGATACCTATGTGCCCCTCTTTTATAACCATTGCTCCGTGTATATTGCCTTACTCTTTAGATTGCCACAAAGCAACCTGCGAGATTGGAGAAAGGTTGAGAAGACATTGTGAGAGGAAACGATAGCGTCGTGAAAACGAGACGGACTGTGAACGGACAGAAGCAGAAATGCTCCTACACCACCACATAATTACTATTCGGACAGTGATTCTGAGTAGGTCATTCCTATCAAATCAATGTCCAAGGGTTTTCTTTTGTAATTTTGTTTCCCTTATAAAAAATCATAATGCTGAGCGACGAAGGGCCCAGTTCACGACTGGCAGCCATGTTTAAACAGGGAGCCCTTCACAGACAACTTTAACACGTGCAACGTAGTTGGGCGCACATGGCTAGTTCTTGAATAAAAGCGCATGTGTTTGATATTTGGACTAAAGTCTTCACACATTATACACTTCACATTATTATTAGTATAACATGGAAAAAGTTTTTGCTTTAGGTATGTGTTCAGCATTTCTTGCCTTACATTTCCTTTGATCCTTTTAATACAGATCACTGTAGACAAGGAACACACATGAAATGTATGTGTTCCAAATAACAATATATTATTTACCCTATATAACTCCAGGTACCTGTTTCCTTTAGGGGGCGATATAGCTCCCTAATTGGAATAAGTTCTTTTATAATTGCGCTGTTTTAAGTAACCGAAAAATATAGAGATATGATATGAAAAGGCGACATCCTACCCATAGTGATACGGTGGTAAAAAAAAAAAAATCACATAAGAGAAAATAACCTAGCTTTCTTTACTGACGATTTACGCGACATTACAGACGGGAAGCCATAATAACAAGACAATACCAAGGTGGGATCTTGGTCTATAAAGTCTTTTCGTCGTTGTGCTGGAAGGGTTTTCGGGATGAATGACGATATCACAGGGCAGCACGGTGGCGCAGTGGTAGTGCTGCTGCCTCGCATTTAGGAGACCTGGGTTCGCTTCCCGGGTCCTCCCTGCGTGGAGTTTGCATGTTCTCCCCATGTCTGCATGGGTTTCCTCCGGGCGCTCCGGTTTCCTCCCATGGTCCAAAGACATGCAGGTTAGGTGGATTGGCGATTCTAAATTGGCCCTAGTGTGTGCTTGGTGTGTGGGTGTGTTTGTGTGTGTGTCCTGCGGTGGGTTGGCACCCTGCCTGGGATTGGTTCCTGCCTTGTGCCCTGTGTTGGCTGGGACTGGCTCCAGCAGACCCCTGTGACCCTGTTTTCGGATTCAGCGGGTTAGAAAATGGATGGATGGATGACGATATCACCCATCTGTCCGTCCATTGGCTTCGAAGTGTCTGGCTGCTGTCCAAGTAACAAATAAGGAAAGGATTCAATTTAATCTCTATCATACAGGAATAGTACAATGCCTATTTTTGCAGTTGTCCCCTTCATTCTCCAAATGCTAGCAGTTTCTAAATGCTGAATAGTAGTTTCTAAATGCATGCTCATGTGAGTGAATTTATAAAATAATTCCTTGTACAGAGCACAGTGACATTAAACTTACATTATTGTTACAGCACCTCAAAACCAGATAAACAGACTTGAGCTGGGAGAACTTTTTGTCCAACTTGAGCTGTGGCAGAGGGGGATAGCAGACTACTTGCTGCTTGTGTTGATGGACACATTTGCAAAACAAACAATGCTAATGGAGAGGTGCGAAGGAATTTATGTTGGCCCAGGATTACGACTTTTTACGTAGGCTTCAGGCACCTCACACCACGATAGAGACTTGAGCTGGGAGAAGTTTGTGACTGACTACAGTTCTGTCGGTTGGGTGGGGGGGTTTACTCGGGTAATCTGGGGATGGGATAGCAGGCTGCTTGTACAAAACAAAAGATGATAATACTGAAAATGGTCATATGAAAACATTAGCTTTAAAAATGTTGTAGATCTTAAAGCATCAAATTAGATAATTACTTTAAGGGAATACTACTTTTGCTTGGTTAAAGACTACTTAAAAATGATAAAGTCTTTCAATTATGCAACAACAGCTTTTTATCAGTTTTCATCACATTGTCAAAAGTTTCCAGCATATTGCCACTTTTCATTTTTATTTTGACATCTTTCAGGTTTATGAAAAGACATACTTGATTGTCACTCTAACATTTACCTCTGATATATAGAAAGAAGTGTGAAAAACATACAGTGCTCCATACTGTAGAGCTGTAGGCAGTATGCTTCCACATACAAGAAGAGACTCTATTTTGGAAAGCATTGATTTCTTCTGATGCTTTAAACACATTCTAAGTCAACTATACGCAATAGTTAATGTCAACAATATATTACTGTGGTATTTTGACAAAAAAAATTCATAATTGTTTTTAATCAATGTTAAAACAAAATGTTCTATTAAGAAGATAATCGCTATATTGATTGAAAATTCAAAGAAAAAAGAATAAAGGTCAACAGATACCTGAGGTAAAATATGGCGATACTGTGGAAAGTTCAGCAGAGTTTGATGCATTTTATCCTTATCCAGTAAAGTCAGAATCTGATCTGTACTAGGTTGCTGCCAAATGGACTTTCCCAAGCTCTTCCTTGCTTTCTGAAACTCAACTGCGGCTGGACCCCAAAGTAAAACTCTAATTAAGAAGACAACATCAGAAAAAATAATCACATGAAAAAATAAAAAAAAGTCTATAAATTGTTGTAAATGAGTGAGAGAGAAATCTTTATATTTTAATAGAAATATTTCAAATTAGCAGATAATATATCGCACACAATGTATAAAGACAGAATATTTGATACTTTTTGATTTCCACTATTACAGCAAATTTTTGACAGTGAAAATTTTCAGGCAAAACTTTACTGTATATTTGACAAACAACACCTGATTGCATGAGTTAAAGGAGACCTGAAAGGAAGAATGGGCCAAAATTCTTTCAAAATAGTGTGAAAGGCTAATATTGAACAAGGAAGTTCCAAGAACTGTTATGTAAATTTGATTACCTATAAAAGTTTACCTATAAAAAAATAATTTTACCAAACTAATTATATCACAGAGTAAAAATGTTCATTAATACTCACCCAAATTCTGCTAGACTAGCACCATTCTGTTCGTAACAACGAAGCAAAAGTTGCAATTTCTGGTCTGAAATTAAATGTGAAAAATACTGTTTCTGCATCATTTTAAACATATCAAAAAAAATCATTTGTGCACTCTTTATACTTACTTACCTTGTCTACTTAAACTTGCTCCATAAGCTCCCAGAATAACAGCAATGTGACTCATCTCACAGACATGACCACACCTCTTTACAACAGTTAGCAAGATGTCTATGATTGACTCTAATTCATGAAAAAGAGAAGTACCAAAATAAAAAATTAATAACATTGTATTCTGAAACCTGCTTAATCCAATTCAAAGCTATAGGGGGGTGGGGCCTGCTCTGGGATTATGCGCAAACTCCACATAAACAATGACTGATTGAGACATTTAAACCTGGGATATTGGATCTGCAAAAGGACTGCACTAACCACTGCATCAATATGCCACACATTTCTAATAAAGATTGTCACAAAAACTGGAAAAACCTAAAACTGAACTAGTTCAAGGCATAATTTGACCGCAAGTCTTCACAGCCAATGTTTGGTGGCAAAGTACCTATTAACTGTCGTTTTGTGGGGGGAACCTAACTCAGGATCATTCCTAACATGTGGCTTGGCTATAGTGTACTTGTTAAGAAGAAAGGGAGAGTACTAGTGAGATAATTAAAACTTAAATAAGTAAATGGTGTTTGAATGGTTATCCAGCTGAAACACAGTACATATACAACTAGATGTGAACATCTACTAATATTATTGTCTCTTATGTTCAGTTATTTGAAATTACTGACAATAGCTCATTTAAATTATTGATGTTACTGTTTACATAAATAATTTAAAGACAGGTATACAGGATTCTGTGTTGCTTAACACAAGGCTTTGTTTCACTTTTCACTTACATTTAAAAAATTACAACGGAAAATAAATGTTTTTTCTGCACCTTCAATAGTCTAGTCTTGCCTTAAGTAACAAAACATAGAACTGTTACTTCACTCTACAGCAAAGTTAGGAAAGACAAAATGACATCTAACCAAAAAAAAAAATTCTTTAGCACAGCAAAACAAAAAACAATGTAAAGAAAGATGGATATGTGGAAGTCCCCTATTTTGATATTGAGAGCGTTTTAGTGTTGGACTGTTTCACTGTTTAAGGTGCAACAAGCAAGGTGATTGATTTCTTTTATATATCACTATTACACTTAAACCCTTTAAAGTTACTGTGATTTTATCATTTCCAGGAGGGAGGCCAAATTTGAAAATGACCCACATTTATTTCTGCAAGTTTTAACAGCTGAGTTGGACTTATTAATATCAAACCCTTAAGTCTGAAAATGTTTGTGAACTTTTGTGTCCAGACCTCTTATCTAAGTGACTACTGTTATTACCTGTTAAAACCAGAAATTTGAAAAGTGGAGATATTTTAGAGAAAGATGCTTATAAAGAGTAACAAACAGTTAAAAACCACTTATCCATGTATCTATCTATTCTTCACAAAAAGATACACTTACTGCCCTTTTACTTAGACAAATTAGGTCTTTAACATGAGAATCCCTGAAGCCTGCAGAAATATTCGTAATGTCGGGCCACCTTAATTTTATTCGCAGCTCCTCATCACAGAGTTAATTGTGCACTGATATTGCCTTTGTGTTGCAAATGTATCAATCGGCTGCAGGCAAGCAGCCTGCTATCCCATCCCCCACCAAGGCAGCTGAAGTCAGACACAAAATACTCACAACTTAAGTCTATATATCTGGAAGTGAGGTGTCTAGAATTGTATACAAAAAAAATATATTGTTATTTGAAATGCATACATTTCATGTGTGTTCAGTGTCTACAATGACCTGTGTAAATATAGGTTGACAAGAAAATTTGAATATAAAACTAAAACAGAAATTTTTTTCATGTTATAGTTATAACGACAAAATGTTTATGTGAAGTGTATAATGTGTGAAGACCGAAGTCCAAATAGCAAATAGATACTGTCACAAAAGTTACAGCAAAACAAGCATGCTTTTATTCAAGAACAAAACCGAAGAAAAATAAATTGTTCAATTTACATGTTGCTGTCAATGTGTGAAAACAGAAACCCAAATATCAATCAATATGAAGTAAAGAAGTTTGCATGCATTTGTGTGTTTGCGTTTTTTTTCAGAGTGGAAACTCGGCAATCTCACAGATATCTGATTCGCCAGGGCAGGGTTAAGAACTGCTGTTTTGTAATCAAGACATTGGCAGTTTAATCCCAGGTCCTTCCTGCATTTAGCGCTTTGAGTTGTTGTTACTGTTATATAATAAAAACATACATTTGATTTGAGTCTCTAACAAATCAACGAAAAAAGTGTGCTTTTATTCAAGAATAAATACTGTCAAAATGAATATACTTCCCAAGCTTCATTTTCTATTTAGAGCATCCCTATATACATTAATAATTCATTAAGAATCCTGACTCTATTATAATCTCTTTTAACAGGATTTTGAGACTTTCCATGCATTGAAAAGGTGACTAAAAGGACCTAAAACAGAAGGTGGCATGGCACTATGAAGAATTTACACAAGCCTGGTCTGCAATGGAAATACTGTAAAATCTTACTGCACTGGTGGCTCTGAGGCTATGGACCTGCACTGGCAATCGGAAGGTTGCCGGTTGAAATCCCGTAAATGCCAATAGGGACTCTGCTCTGTTGGGCCCTTGAGCAAGGCCCTTAACCTGCAATTACTGAGAGCTTTGAGTAGTTAGAAAAGAGCTATAAAAGTGTAAAGAATTATTATTATAATTACTTCTTTATATGCTTTGCTGTGTGCTCCAGTAAATGCTAATTATTGTCAATAGACCAAAAATCCAATTGTCCACAAATTAATCAGAATATGGAACTAATGCAGAAAGCACTTCAAGGCAGAGAAGCATTTATTTGTTGCTCTTCTGCATGATAATCACCCTTTTCAACCCTCTCAAACCTACACAGTATTTCATCTTTGGAAAAACATCTGGGATTAAAACACTTAAGAGAACTGTATATAAATGATGTTTTGTCATCTTATGAGCAATTACGCTTCAAACTTTACTTCCCAGAACCACAATTTTTCCACTATTTTCAAATTTGAAATTTACTAAAAGAGACCTTCCCATCTTCCACACCTCCAACCCAATTCTATTCCAAAAGTTCAATTCCTCGGCGCTGAGAGTATCTAGTTGTGGTATCTGTAATGTATCCAGAAATGCTTTATGTTGTGTCTTTTCTTTAAACTCAGTAGAATATAAGGACTTATAGTAGTCTCTAAATGTGTGCATTATATTTTTATGATCAATGATTTTGTCTCTGTTTGTTCTGGTAATTGCTGGGATTGCACTGCGAGCTTCCTGCTTGCGGATTTGTTGAGCTAAAATCCTAATAGCTTTCTCTCTGTGTTGATAGTAATAGTGTCTTGATTTCAGAATGAGTTGTTCTGTTTCTTTAGTTGAGAAGAGGTTGAGTTCTGAATGCAGAGCCTGTCTTTTCCTATGAAGTGCTTAATTTGGACACCTGGCATGTTCTTGGTCTATTCTGGAAATTTCACTGATTAGTTCTGATACCTTCTTGGTTTCCAATGTACTTTTGTAGGTAAGATATGAGATAATCTGTCCTCTTAAGAAAGCCTTCAGAGTTTCCTAGAGTATTCCTGAAGAAACCTCAGAGGATGTATTTGTCTCTAAAAAAATCAATTTGCTTAGATATAAATTCTGTACAGTTCTCATCTGCTAATAAAAGTGGGTTAAGACACCATCTGCGAGATAAGTAAGGTGATTTAAGCTCTTTTATCAGAGGAGCATGGTTGGAAATAACAATTGCATCATACTCAAAAGATTTAAATGTAGGCAAAAAATTATAATCTATAAAAAAATTATCAATTCTTGAGTAGCAGTGATGCACTGGTGAGAAGGAATGTGCTCCTGAGTTTGGGTTTAGAAATCTCCAGGGGTCTGATAAGTTGTGATCTGTTACAAACCGTGTAACTGTTTTTGCAGTGTTAGATCCTGTGGCAGGAGACCGATCCAGGTCTGGATTAAAACCACAATTCAAGTCCCCATCCATTATAATTTTATGTATGAGTGGTCACATTGGGAAAGGATGCAAATACAGTTTGGATGAACTCCCTGTCATCTAAATTGGGTGCATAGCTATTTATCAAAAACACTTTACAGTTAAATAAATTACCTATGACAATCACATCTCTCCAGGATCAGATACTATGTATCTGTTACTACAAATGTTATTGTTCTATGTACAAGAATTCCCACACCTCTAGTTTTCTTTGTAAAGCTGGAATGGAACATTTGGCCAGTCCAGTGTCTGTGCAGCCGAAACTGATGCTTGCTTAATAAGTGGGTCTTCTGTAAAAATACTATTTTAGCGTTTAGACCTGTTGGGTGAGAGAATAATTTCTTTCTCTATATTTTGTGATTCAGCCCTTTAACATTCCAGCTCATAAAGTTAACTGTTCAGTCTTTGAGACACTGCTTCTGAACCTTTATTGACATTTTTTAGTCTTAACTGAGAATAAGACGGCTTTGACCTTAACTTCCAATTTTACAAGGAATTATTCCCATAAAGGCTATTGTTACATTGGTATTCATAATTACAAGGATTAAAAAGATAGATTAGAGATAGCTTGCTCTCTTTCTCTCTCCCCCATATACTTTTAATAATTTTTTAGTCAGTTGGTGCTTGACCCTGTCTCACTAGCATTAGGTGTCATATGGTTTCAGAATGGGCCTGGGTTGACTTTAGTAACTGATGTCTTAAATATATTTCTCAGATGTTGTAAAATGGGACAATATGAACTTGAACTTACAAAGGCAGTGTAGCATATTTATATTAATTAACTTATCCCTAACTAGCTGAACTGCTAAGGCAGTCTCTGGGGCACCAAGGAAAATCAAAATGTGGCAGCCATGCCTGGAATTGGAATTAAAGTAATTTTATTAAGCATTTCTATTTTCTGACTCTTAAAATTAATATTACATTTTTATGGCATTTTCCTGTAATGAGCCAATAAAGTATATAATTATTGATATTTTGACCATTTTCAGTTGAAAGCAGGGCGGCACGGTGGCACAGTGGTAGTACTGCTGCCCAGCAGTAAGGAGACCTGGGTTCGCTTCCTGGGTCCTCCCTGCCTGGAGTTTGCATGTTCTCCCCATGTCTGCATGGGTTTCCTCTGGGTGCTCCAGTTTCCTCACACAGTCCAAAAACATGCAGGTTAGGTGCATTGGCGATCCTAAATTGTCCCTAGTGTGTGCTTGGTGTGTGGGTGTGTGTGTGCCCTGTGGTGGGCTAGCACCCTGCCCGGGGTTTGTTCCTGCCTTACGCCCTTGTGTTGGCTGGGATTGTCTCCAGCAGACCCCCGTGACTGACTGACTGACTGACAGTTGAAAGCAAAATATAACTTGTAACAACTTCTTCATGTTGTAATTTTTTTTTTTTTTTTTTTTTTTTTTACTTTGTACAGCACACGCAATTCAATTTTATAAACAGATAAAGAGAACGAGCTAGTTTAGCAATGTGCTCTGTGTGCTTCTTGTAACTGCATGTTTTGTTTAATAAATTGTCTGTTCCTGTTTTAAATGGTGGATTTAACCTGCTGCTGAAAATTACAGTCTTAATGTACTTAATGTAGTTTATTTATCCATGACATCTGAGAATACCATTCACACTTTTTCTCAAGCCAGTTATTTTTTGAAGTCACATAAGTAACCTTGAACGACTTTTTTTATTTGAAGAAAATAATATTGCGTACAATCAAGTTGAACTTTTCTAGTTTGACTATGAATTTTGACTTCATATATAATTCTAACGTAACGTATTTGCATCCAGTCCCAATGTGAACACTCATAAAATTAAAATGGCTAGGGACTTTAATTGTGTTTTAAATCCAGACCTAGACAGGTCTCACAGGGGCGATGACATCGAACACTGCAAAGACAATTACACAGTTTGCCAAAGATTACAGCTTATCAGACCCCTGGAGATTTCTAAACCCAAACTCAAGAGCATATTCCTTCTGCTCACCAGTGCATCATTGCTACTCAAAAAGTGATTATTTCTTTGTAGATAACAACTTCCTGCCTACAATTTAATCTTGTACAGTAAGTACAGCACTATTGTTATTTCTGACCATGCCCCCTTGGTCGTGGAGCTAAAATCATTATTCCCCACATACTCATCTCGCAGATGGCATCTAAATCCACTTTTATTAGCAGACAAGAACTGTACAGAATTTATATCCAAGCAAATCAATTTTTTTAGAGAGAAATACAACCTCAGAGGTTTCGGCAGGAACACTATGGGAAACCCTGAAGGCCTTCTTAAGAGGACAGATTATTTCATATCTTTCCCACAAAAATAAATTGGAAACCAAAAACGTATCAGAGCTAATCAACGAAATGACTAGAATAGATCATGATCATGCCAGGTGTCCAAGTGAGAAGCTTCATAGGAAAAGGCAGGCTCTGCATTCAAAGCTCACCCTCTTAACAACTAAAGAAACTGACCAATTCATACTTAAATCAAGACATCATTTTTATGAACATGGAGAGAAAGCTAATAAGATCTTAGCTCAACAAATTCACAAGCAAGAAGTTCACAACGCAATCCCAGCAATCACCAGCACAAACGGAAACAAAATCATTGACCATAAAAATATAATGCACACATTTAGTGACTACTATAAATCCTTATACTCTATTGAGATTAAAGAAGACAAGACACAATCTAAGGCATTTCTGGACGCATTACAGATACCACAAATAGATACTCTTAGGGCAGAGGAATTGGATAAACCTCTGGTACTATCAGAATTACTAAATGCTACAAACTCACTGCAGAGTGGGAAAGCAGCAGGCCCTGATGACTACCCTGCCAGACTTTATAAGAAATTCTCAACTCAGCAACATTTACAGAAGGTAGAGAAAATAAAATTCTACCTCAAACTTTTCGCCAAGCATTAATTGCTGTCTTTCCTAAACAAAATAAGGACTTACTAATATGTGCATCAAACAGACCAATCTCATTTCTGAATAATGATACTCTCCAAAGTCCTAGCTAGAAGGACGGAGAAAGTGCTGCTTTTGGTAATATCACAAGACCAAACTGGATTTATTAAAGGCAGACACTTAGCTTCCAATCTTCGATGCCTGTTTAATGTAATATATTCACCAACAAAGTCAAACACCCCAGAGATGATATTATCATTGGATGCAGAAAAAGCATTTGACATGGTTGAATGGAACAATTTATTTACATTTACTTATTTATTTACATTTGAGAAATTTGGGTTTGGCCCGAACATTTGTGCATGGATCAAATTACTGTATACCAATCCAGAAGCTTCAGTTTGCATTAACAACATCAATTCAGACTACTTTAAACTAGAGCGTGGTACTAGACAAGGATGCCCCTTGTCACCACTGCATTTTACA
Organism: Polypterus bichir lapradei; assembly: GCA_026402145.1. Taxonomy (NCBI): domain Eukaryota; kingdom Metazoa; phylum Chordata; class Cladistia; order Polypteriformes; family Polypteridae; genus Polypterus; species Polypterus bichir. Next base: position 172,135,976 of record JANRMT010028174.1, on the reverse strand, counting down.
ATCACCATTGAGCCACTCGCAATTCATTGTCAAAATGCTATTGAGATAAAGGGGATTATCAGAGAAGGACTGGAACAGAAAGTTTCTCTATACGCAGATGATATGGTACTGTATATATCAGACCCACAAAATACTCTGCCTGCAATCCTAACAGCACAAACAGAATTTCAAAAGATTTCTGGTCTCAGAATCAATTTGAATAAAAGTGTGCTCTTACCAGTGAATTCTCAAGCATACAATATTAGATTGGACACCTTCCCTTTTATCATCGCACACCAGTTTAAATACCCATGGGTAAACATCACAAGTAAATATAAACCTCTTTATCAACAAAAATATGCTGTCTGTGTAGAAAACATTAAGCAAGACATGCATAAATGGTCAACCCTTCATCTCACTTTAGCTGGAAGAATTAACAGAACTGGAAAATCTGAATTTTACAAGTTAAATGTTTTGATTTCAGTAAATGTTGAGATATTGATAGAAATATTACTTCTAAAAGGCGGCCATCTGAAAAATAGATAAAATCTAGAAAAGGAGAAAGTCATAAGAAGTAAACAGAGGAGTAAAAGGTCACAATTTACACCAAACAGTTCATGTTCATACCAATATAAACAGAACTGCTAGTCATTTAGAACAGAAAATATCACTATATGTTGTTCTCTACTTCACCATTGGTCAAAGTGAAATGTAACTTGAAGAAGAACTGAACACACAATTAGCAAATGCTGTTAAGGAAAACAATCACAAGCACATTTGCATATTCAAACCAGTTTTAGATTGGAGTATTTCTCTTCATGAAGGGTGTAGTATACCAGATCAAACTGTATTAAAATCAAAGTCATTCTGGCCTTTAGGCAATCACAACTAGGAGCAAAACATAAGTAACCATGGAAGTAGTTCTTCAGATTAGGGAACACTTTACTTTAGGCACTCATACATACAGGTCTAGAGAACACATTGGGTATGGCATCATTTCTAATCCATAATTTCCCATTATGATCTATTCAATATCAGAAGGGACACTATCATTATGCAGAAAGAAGATTGATGGCAGCTTTCCTTGCAGTTTTCCCAGACTGAATGCTGTAAATGCTAAAGCATAATTGATATAATATCAACAAGTTATGTGGCTTTTTAAGGTAGGTAATAAATAAGAGGCTGCACTCTTACGGCATTGTAGCACCCCCAGTTATTCAATGCTTCTTAAATGTCTCCTATTCCGAATTTGTTAGCTTGGAATTCTTCTTGAAAAATTGAATGTGTTAAAAGTACCTTGTTCATATTCAGTTCCCCAGGCCAATCAGCTTCACTCACACCTTACGCATTACAATTTATTTGAGAAATACCAGTTTGGTTTCTGCACTGGTCATAGTACAAAAATGGGACTAACGCGGGTTGTAAACGACATTCTGATATCCTCTGATGAAGGAAACTCCACTGTAATTATGTTGTTAGACTTATGTGCGGCATTTGACACCAGTGCCCATTCAATTTTACTGCACAGGCTAGAAAATGATGTTGGGCTTACAGGCACTGTGCTCGCTTGGTTAAGTTCTAATTTATCAAATCGATTCCAATATGTACAGAAATGTGCTGACAGTACTCCATCATTATACACAGAAGTGAGATATGGTGTCCCGCAGGGCTCAGTACTGGAACCTTTACTGTTTTCACTTTACACGCTTCCACTGGGATCTATCATTAAGAAACATAATGTTAATTATGTTATCTCATATGCAGATGACACCCAGTTATACCTTTCATTTAGGTCAAATGAAGATTCTCCGATGTCTTTAATTAGTTGTGTTAGTGAATTAAAGGAGTGGATGGATGAGAACTACTTGTCTTTAAACACAGATAAAACAGAGATGTTAATTGTTGGAGGGAATCACGCTGATCACAACAATATTCTGTCATCATTTAACTCGGTTGGAATCAACATTAATTTTACTGAATCAGCCCGCAATCTAGGAGTTCTTGGACTCATGTCATTTAAAGCGCATATTACAAAGTTGTCCAAATCATGTTTCTTCCATCAATGTTGGGAAATTAAATCTAAATAAACAGGATTCTGAGAAATTAATTCATGCATTTATTTCTAGTAGGATTGACTACGGCAATGCAGTGTTCAATGGATGTTCAAACTGTTCTTTATACAGCCTCCAGTTAATCCAAAATGCCGCTGCAAGAATTATTACAAGAACAAGAAAATATGAACATATTACTCCAGTTCTTAAATCCTTACACTGGCTCCCAGTTAAGTTTAGGGCAGATTTCAAAATCCTACTTTTAACATATAAAGCATTAAATGGCCAAGGTCTGGCTTACTTGTCTGAACTTATCATGACTTACAAACCAGAGCGCACATTAAGATCTCAAGATGCCGGTCTGCTTATGATTCCAAGGATTAATAAAATAACAGTGGGAGGTCGAGCTTTTAGTTACAGGGCCCCTAAACTGTGGAATGGTCTGCCTGCTACTATAAGAGATGCCCCTTCGGTCTCAGCTTTTAAATCCCGGCTGAAGACTCACTACTTCAGTTTAGCATATTCTGACTAGAGTTGCTGATTAACTATACAGACTGCATCTCTGTTGTTAGTCATTAGCACTAAAACATAAGTAACAAGGTAGTTATAACTGGATACTAACCCTCACCTATTCTGTTTCTCTCGTCTGTACTCAAATGTGGCATTTGGTGCCACAACTCACCTGCCAAGTTGTTTTGCCTGCCTAAGGTAAAGTCATCCCTGATGGAGGATCGCTTGAATCATGGGAAAGAGGGGGTTCTTTTATCGGATTAGCGCTATTTCAGCTGTGGAATGGCCAAATGGGGGAGGCAGCTTGATGAATGAGGTCTCCAGGACTCTAAACAAATCCAAATCATATTATGTGATATCATCTACTGTTAAATTCTACTCCGTACTTCTAAAATTTTTATTTTATATTGTATTGAGGATTTGTTCTGTTCTGTGTATTGTACTGTATTGTATTGACCCCCTTCTTTTTGACACCCACTGCACGCCCAACCTACCTGAAAAAGGGTCTCTCTTTAAACTGCCTTTCCCAAGGTTTCTTCCATTTTTTCCCTACAAGGATTTTTTTGGGAGTTTTTCTTGTATTTTTAGAGAGTCAAGGCTAGAGGGCTGTCAAGAGGCAGGGCCTGTTAAAGCCCATTGCGGCACTTCTTGTGTGATTTTGGGGTATACAAAAAAAAGAAATTGTATTGTATTGTGTATAGTCTGCTATTTCACACACTGTTGTGCGTTCATTCTCTATTATGATCTTCTATGTAGTGACAATGTTTCATTCTATCATCAATGTCAAAGGACAGCCAGTCCATAGGTAATTTCAGGAAACATCCTGCTATGACAGAAATCTGAAGCCAAGAATCTCTAGTCATAAAGCAAAAGAACAGTGTGACTTCAAACAGAAGCACAATATTTCATTTTGCAGTTTTTGCCATCTTTACTGACTTGATTCAGAAATAAGAAAATTACACTATAAACAACAAACATCAGACTACGTAATTCACCTATTTATCCCTGTAGAATATCCTTTTCAGGATCAAGTTCAAAACGTTTTCATCGCCCCTTGTACTTCCAGCCACTTTAGTTTCCTAGGCAGATAATAAAACCCAGAATTAATGTTACCAGGCCAATTACAGAGCATACCAGTTGCTGGTACATCAGTATAAAGTATGACAACTTTGCTGTCCACTTTTCTTCTTGTAAAGCAAATTTAGAAATTCCAGTCCCATCCACAGTGAATACTGCAGAGCACTAATGTAACTATCATGATTAAAAGTATATGTCCTGCTTACAAACCTTAAGGCTTTTATACTATTAACAAACAGGTATACAGTTTCAGTGAAATGAAATAATAAACACTGTGTTCCTACCCTGATGATTTAATTATACCCAAATTAAAAGAGATGGCAAATATTGATAGTTACAACAAAAACTAAAAAGCACACTGCTCTTTTTCGTTCAGATGATAAGGATACATATAAAAATATCCTGCTGTGATCTAGACAAAGCTATTAAAGAAGCAAAACAAAAAATAAAGTCCAAAGCAACAAGACTGTTTAAGAAACACAACTGAATTTAACTACAAATGAACACCTCATCAGATCATTAGAACAATATTGATGAGAACAAGCCATTCAACCCAACAAAGCTCTCAAGTCCTATCCACTTAATTCTTCTAAAATAACATCAAGTCTAGTTGTGAAAGTCCCTCAACTGTCTACCACGCCACTTGGTAGCTTATTCCATGTCTATGGTTCTCTGCATAAAGAAAAACTTCCTAATGTTTCTGCGAAATGTCAGCTATGTCCCTGTGTTCTTGATGCACTTGTTTTAAAATAACTATCTAGATCAACTGTTCTAATTCTCTTAATAATTTTAAACATCTCAATCACGTCTCCTCTTAATCTTCTTCTGCTTAAACTAAAAAGGCTAAGCTCTTTTAATCTTTCTTCATAATTCATACCCTGTAGCCTTGGAATCAGCCTAGTTGCTATTCTTTGGACTTTTCCTAGTGCTGTTATATCCTTTTTGTAACCTGGAGACCAAAACTGCTCACAGTACTCCACATGAGGTCTCACCAGTGCAATATAATGCTTCAGCATAACCTCCTATGACTTGTACTTCATACATCTCGCTATATAACCGGACATTCAGTTAGCCTTAATAATGGCTTCTGAACAATACTGTATATGACAGTTGATAGTGTTGAGTCCACAATGCCGTCTAAATCCTTCTCATAAGGTGTCCCTTTGAGTTTTAGACCTCCCATTGTGTATTCAAACCTTACATTTTTACTTCCTACGAGTAATACATTTACTTACATGAAATTTTACCTGCCACAAATCTTCCCAAGCCTGCATACTGTCTAAGTCCCTCTGTTATGATTCAATGGATTCCAGATTACCTGCTAATGAACTCAGCTTGGTATCATCTACAAACATATCCAGCTTGTTCATAATATTTCTATCCAAATCATTTATAGATGTTAAAAATAGCAGTGGTCCTGCACTGACCCTTGTGGAACACCAGTCTTAATGTCAGCCAAGTCTGATAGGGAACCCTCTGCTTCCTGTGTCTAAGCCTATTTTGTACCAATCCACCACCACCACCCTAAACTCCCAATTATTTAAGTTTGGCATCCAACCTCTCATGTGGCAAATGCTTTCTAAAAGTTAAGATAAATAACATCATATGCTCCACTTTGATTTTATCCTTTCGTTGCTTCCTCATAGAATTCTAGTATGTTGGTAAAATATGACCTCTCTCTTATGAACCCATACTGAACTGTTCTGTAAAATTTCTGATCTTCCCACATGTTCCTCAATTATTTCCTTAATAATTCCTTCCACTAATTTACCTGTGATTTACATTAAGTTTATTGGCCTACAGTTGCTGCCTGGCCACCTTTTTTATAAAAAGGGATAATATTTGCCTTTCTCCAATCCCTTTGAATTTCCCCAGTGTGCAGTGATTTTCTAAAAATATGCGTCAAGGGTTTATATATATATACTCACTTACCTCCTAAAGAACTTGAGGATAAATATTATCTGGTCCTGGTGTTTAGTTTGATTTCAGCCTATTTATCTAAGCAGTATTTCTCCCACTACAATTTCCAAATCAGTCAGTACCTACTTAGTAGTCCCTTTTACCACTGGGAGGGGGTTATCCACTTCCTCACATGTGAACACCTCAGAAAAATTCATTTTTAGAGCATCTGCTATTTCACTGTTTAGATTTTCTAATTCCCATTTACTAATCCTGATGCACTTCACTTCCTTCTTGATTGTTCCTTTACTACTAAAATATTGAAAAAA
>JANRMT010028174.1:172094150-172105131 GCA_026402145.1 Polypterus bichir lapradei | reverse complement strand
GACCTGATCCAAACAGAAACAGAGTTTGCGGCATTTGGACACTGCTGGGAAGCTGGCTGTTTGGAGAAGGAAAACAATTTTTTACTGCAGTTTAGATTGCTAAATGTGCAAACCATACAGCTCAGCAAAATCCCATTTTTAATGTTAAAGAATTATGAAAATAAACATGTCTGAAGTTAAATGGCTCTGGGCTCTTTCCACATTTTCTCGTATATTGATGTGGACAGGCTGATGACTGATAAAGGGCAACATTTGAGTTATAATGAATGCTGCTTCTGAAGTGTTCTGCAATGTTAAGGTTGTCTTCCACCACTTCACTTCCCTTCCTATGTCTGAAACAGTATTTGTAGCATTAGAACTGTTCAGAGTGAATTCATGAACCTCTTGGATTTTTGATGGAATGTTAATGCACATGTTAAACTTACATGGTAACCTAGTGATTAAGATATATATTAAGTTGCTTTTGAAAGAGGAAAAATTGCTAACAAACACCAAGAATTTAAAATTAACAAATGTTATTATATTTCATATATGACAAATTGTCAAAAAGAAAAATCAGTTGTCCAGAATAGCTCTGCAAAGGAAAAATAAAAACACTTTGCTTGGAAACGACTGGCCAAAATAATAGCCAAATGTTTAAATGTGATAATGGCAATAACAAGCAAGAGTAATAATAAATGAAAATATCCAGTTGTGCAGTCATTGTATATTCAGAACACAGCACAAAACTTTACCAAAATCAGCAGTGCAAAAATTATTACTGTAAAGTTTTAAGTATTAATGCTCTGTGCTTACAAAAGCATAGAATGCTTATTTTACCTTATTCTTCTCTTTATAAAAGTACATGTGTAATGAATCTTAAGAGTGGATTTACAAACACATATATTTGTGATCATTGATTTAAATTATATTCAAGCTAGGAAAAAAATACATTTATTTTTGAGACATCATGTACAGTTCTAAATATACCATTCACAAATGTATCTCCCCTCATTTAGTAAAAATGGAGCTGCCTGAATGACTTACACCTAGTAACTCTGACACTGGAGTACTAGAGAACGTCAGGCCCTCATGCTACCCTCATGGAGTCTGTTTCTTGGTCAAAAAAATGCACACCAGTAGCTAACTGGAGGTCATTTTGTAAGGCTCTGGTAGTGCTCCTCCTGTTCCTCCTCGCACAAAGGAGCAGACATTGTCCTACTGCTGGGATGATGCCCTTTAACGACCCTGTCCAGGTCTCTTCGTGTAATGGCCCATCTCCTGGTATCTCCTACATGCTCTTGAGACTGTGCTGGGTAAAAACCGTAAACCTATGCTGGAATTCTAGCACAGTCACTGTCAGTGATGTCTTCTTGTTCTCTCAAAGTCTGTGTGAGTTTATCTTTAGTACTCTGTTTTTTTCTCCCACATTTAAAAGATGGGCAAGTTTGTTAATTCTAAACTCTAATATGGATAAGCACAAGTGTGCAAGGGTGGTCAATGACAGGTAGCTCATCCTGCTTAAATTTCCTTGTGCCAAATTCTGCAAAGATGGGTTCTGGCCCATTGTAACAAAGAGAGAGTAAGAAAATGGAAACTATTTGTATCCAAGGTCAATGTGTAAAGATACATAGCCTAGTATAACAAGCACAAAACCTAGAAACCTAAACAATGGAAAAAAAGTAATGTGATATGACAAAAAATTGTTTGCCACATTTCCCCAAATGAGTAATAAAGCCAAACCATACACACTGTTAAACTAATTTAAGAGTGGATTAATAAATACAAGGATTAACTAAATGCCTTCCATAGCTTCCCCAATGACTTTATTTATTAACCTCTAGCAACCATCCCCATTTCTCTCTTCCTGCACTGACTTTATTAAAATGTTGAACTAAAAAGTACTGATTCACAAAGGTGTTTGACTTTATCCACAAAAACTTATTCCAGTTTACTAAAATAAAACATGTTAATGACAAAATAAGCATTTTGTTAAGTAAAACTAAAGTAAAAATGAAATAATGTTTGAAAACTAGAACTAAACAAAAACAAGAAAATAAAAACAAAAACAAAACTAATATATGTAATTTTTATTTTCACCAACCTAGTCTTTGTGCATAATGTCCAAAAGAGTGGGCTGTTGTCAGTATATTTATAACTTTTTTTTTTTTTCTTTTTTAATTCTGCAGTCATAATATTAGTTTAGAGACAAGCATTGATTCATTTGCAAGCACCCCTCACTGCTGCCATCAGAATTTCATTTGCATTTCATTCATCATTTCAGCCATAAGTCAGCATTCCCTTTTTAGAATTGTGAGTGAATACCAAAGCCTCATCATTTGCTAGCAGCTTATTATGTAAATTTCATTGGCTATGTTTGACTGTCACTCACGGATTCCCCATTGTCAATGAAAAGCAGTTAGCTTTCAACAAATTTTAAAGAAAAGGCTACATGTTACTTTGGAAAATACAAAGTAGTACTTTAAAAATTATAGCCACGAAAGATTTGTCAGGCTTGAGTAGCCCTTCTCCACACTTAAATTTCAATCAGTTTACACTGGAGGAAAAAAAAGTTACCTTCCTTTATTTATAAAGAAGATAGGAATTTCAACAATTTCAACTTAATTCACTAAGTTATTGCTTGTTTGATGACGATACCATTGCACTGACAGATTAAGCAGTTGCGTGGCAATGTCCAGGGACATCCACCCCAGAATTAGAAGTGTCAAACCATTTTGAGGTCCTCATGGAGCTGGACAGTGTCTCTGAGGATTCTGAGGTGGTAGGCAGGGATGAGGAGGCCCATTGGGCCACCTCAAAACATGTTCCAAGAAAAAGAGAGGTAGTGATAGTCAGAAACTCGATCATTAGGGGGACTGAAGCGCAGGATTGCTCCAGAGACAGAGAGTTTTGCACGGTGTGTTGCCTTCTGGGTGCATGGGTGACTTCCTCCCTGGATGGGTGGATAGGCTCTTGGCCAGAGTGGGGGTGGATCCAGTTGTCATTGTCCATGTTGGAACAAATTACATGCATAAGGGTAGTCTGTCAGTTCTGCGATCCAGCTTCAAAGAGTTGGGTGCCAGGCTGAGGAGCAGAACTGGCAAGGTAGTCTTCTCTGAAAGTCTGCCTGTGGCACATGCTAGTGCAGGTAAGACTGAAGAGATTAGAAGACTTAATGCGTACTACTCCTGTGCTGTGTGCATCAACCTAACCTGACATGGCTATAACTCTAACCCAGCCACATGATTGGTTTGGTGTGGCACTATTCTCATTATCATTGGTTTTTCGTGTTGTCTGTCAAAACATGGATGGAATGAGTTCTATTAAAATTGTACTGACCATGTCTTGTATTTCTATTGATGAAAATTATTTTATGATAATTATCTTAATAGTTTTACCAACTAGCCCTAGCTCTGTTGGGTTTGTGTTTATTTCACTGCCCTTTGCTGACTGGATCCCACTCGCATTCCCTGATTGGTCATTCTTAAGGGGAAAAAAAAAAAGAAAAAAAAAAACAAAAAACATTTTCCAACATAGCAGAGATAAGAGTTGCTTTCCATGGTGCTTGTTGTACTGCTTACCTGTGTGCATCTAGATTACGTTTTGTAAAATCTGAATGCTGCACACATGCATAAAAAGCAAATTACTTACCGGTAACTACAGTTTTGGGATAAATCCTGTAGCTGGTGAGCAATACCAGTGTAGTGAAAAATTTAAAGCCCTGTGAAATATAGCTTGTAAATAACTCAGCTGACAGCCTCTGATCAACATATATTACTTAAGCTTACTCTGATCAGGAAGGATGAGTGCATTTTGCAGCAAAATTAGTAACAAGGCACTTAATGAAGTGGATGGGTGTAGAATGTAGCCAAGCCCACAATATTACAGGAGAGAGAGAGAGAGAGAGAGACACAAGAATTTACAGTGCAGTAAAGCAACAATATAGATCAGGGGAGGACAAAGTTGCTCCTGGAGGGCCGCAGTGGCTGCAGGTTTTTGTTCCAACTCAAATGCTTAATAAAAAACACTTATTGCTCAAGTAACATTTTTGCTTCATTTCAGTTGTCTCACTCGATAAGATTTTGAACCCTTATTGTTTATGTTAGTTTTAAAACAGTTGTATTCTTGGTTCTTAATTGCTCCTTATTAGCAATAAGACACAACTGACATAAGATTTAAATTGTTTCCATTTACACCTGAGTGTATTTATCATGCACTATTTGGTTTAATTTAAAACCCTCCCTTTCAAGGATCCCAGAGTACATTGGGAAAAGGATCTCTCAACTCAACATCTCAGAAAGGGAGCAGAAGGTAGCAATGCACAGAATTCACTCAAGCTCCATAAGCACAAAGCACACAATTATTCAATTTAAAATTAAATAGAGCACATCTATCTCATTTAAAATTATCAAAAATGTTTCTAGACTAAGATCCAACCTACAAACTTTGCAATCAAGTTCCAGTCTCATTGGCCATATGTTTTGGGAGTGCACCAAATTAACATCATTTTGGACCAAAATCTTTAAATGCCTTTCAGACAAAAAGAATATGGAAATCTAAATTTAACTGGGCTCTGAATTTTTTACTACATAATCCCTTTAACACTAGAATCCCTGAAGCCTACAGAAAAACTCGTAATTCCAGCCTACCATAAATCCCTTCATACCTCTGCATCAGCAACTTCTGTTTTGTAAATGTGTCAGTCAGGACAAGCATTAAAGCAGCCTGCTGTCCCATCCCCCGGCTTGACGGAGCTCAGCTCGGGAAAAAAGTTCTCCCAGCTCAAACCAAGGCTCCTTATCTGCATGTGAGGTTCCAGGAGTTGGATAGAGTAAATACAGTATAACATTATTTGAAATTCATGCATTTCATGTGTGTTCCATGTCTACAAAAATCTGGGTAAGTGTAGGATGAAAGGAAATGCGAGAAATGCTGAACACATACCTAAAGCAGTCTGATAGTGGTCGCGGGACAACATGTCTTTTATTGCTGGTACAACAGATAGTTCTGAGCAGGTATCAGCCAGAGCACCCATTGTGGTCATTGCTGCTCTTGTGAAAAGACTGGAGATAAATGCCACCAACTCAGTTTCTGCTTAAGGTATGTAAATCAAATGTTTTTTTTTTCTTTGGTTATATTCTTGAATAAAAGCACACGTGTTTATCTGATATTTCGACTAAAGTCTTCACACCTTATATATACTTCACGTCATTATTAGTATAACATGCAAAACGTTTCTGCTTTAGGTACAGAGGTGGGTAGAGTAGCCAAAAATTGTAATGAAGTAAGAGTAGTATTACTTCAAAATAATATTACTCAAGCAGAAGTAAAATGTAGTCATCCAAAAAATTACTCAAGTAAGAGTAAAAAAAGTATTTGGTGAAAAGACTACTCAAGTACTAAGTAACTGTTTGATCATAATAAATTATTTATTTTTTAGAAATGTTGTAATAAAATAGACAAAAATATAAAATGTGTAAATTCTGCTATTTCCAAATAATAAAATAAAAATGAGTAAAAATAAATAACATGTTTACAAAATAAAGATGCACATATAACAAAGTTCCAAATCTCAGTTTTTCACAACAAAGAAACTGAAGCCAATACCTACAGTAGATAACTTATGTTTGAACAGTGCAAACTACTTAGTGACAAGATATACTATACACTGACATTATAATACTGCATATGCACTTGCCCTCCAAATAGCAAAGCTGATAGAAAATAACATTAGAACAAGGCAGCTTGTGCACGTACAAGAAGTCTCACTTTACTTTGACTGTCTATGCATGTTAGGTTAAAACGTGCTTGTTCTTCACTCAGTGAAGTGATGGTTAAGCTTCAGCAGGATTTGGCTCTCATTTTTCATGTACAGTGGAACCTTGGATTGCGAGTAACTTGGTTTGCGAGTGCTTTGCAAGACGAGCTAAAATTTTTAATAAATTTTGACTTGATAAACGAATGATGTCTTGCAATACGAGTAGTCCGTATACACTTTGTCTGCCGAGCGTCATGTGATCACAACTGAGCTGATGGTGGTTCTCTCTCTCGCTGCGGGATTGTGGGTAATCGTCAGTCGGCATGGCTCACTCATATAGTCAACATCCGTACGAGCGTATACTGTTTACTACAGCATTGTGATCACGTGTGTGTGCTGTGATGTGCGAGTCCCCGTCTTGCATCCCAAAACACGAAGCTGAGTCTCAATACTTTAGCAACACCATCTTTATTCAGCTTGAAACAGGAACAGTGCGGTTATTTATTGCAGCGGGATCTGCCACTCTCCTATACACAGACACAGCAGTCAGGCAGTGTCTATGCCGCCAGTTTGTGTGTTGTCATGTAACTGCATGGCTACGTCTTATTTGTGAAATGGAGCCATGTGATTATTGTTGCTACATCTGATCGGTGAAACAGAGTCTTGTAATTATTATTGCTACATCTGATTGTGAAACAGTTATGCAGTAGATCCACTGGCGGCTTCTCTCTGGCAAAAATATAGCGTAGTATCTAATGGAAAAAAAATAACAATCTGAGTATTGCCCAATGTAGTGGAGTAAGAGTAGCATTTCTTCTTCACAAATTTACTCAAGTAAAAGTAAAAAGTATGGTGCAGTAAAACTACTCTTAGAAGTACAATTTTTTAAAAAAGGTACTCAAGTAAATGTAACAGAGTAAATGTAACTCGTTACTACCCACCTCTGTTTAGGTACAGTCATAGCCGAAATTATCGGCAACCCTGGAATATTCCCAGAAAATGCACCATTTCTCCCAGAAAATTGTTGCAATTACAAATGTTTTGGTATACACATGTTTATTTCCTTTATGTTCATTGGAACAACACAAAAAAACAGGAAAAAAGCAAATTCTGACATCATTTCACACAAAACTCCAAAAATGGGCCGGACAAAATTATTGGCACCCTCAACTTAATATTTGGTTGCACGCCCTTTTGAAAAAATAACTGAAATCAAGCACTTCCTATAACCATCAACAAGCTTGTTACACCTCTCAAATGGAATTTCCGACCACTCTTCTTTTGCAAACTGCTCAGTCTCTCAGATTTGAAGGGTCTCCTTCTCCCAACAGCAATTTTGAGATCTCTCCATAAGTGTTCAATCAGATTTAGATCCAGACTCATTGCTGGCCACTTCAGAACTCTTCAGCGCTTTGTCTTCAACCATTTCTGGGTGCTTTTAGAGGTATGTTTGGGGTCATTGTCCTGCTGGAACACCCATGACCTCTGACGCAGACCCAGCTTTCTGACACTGGGCCCTACATTGCACCCAAATATCTCTTCGTAGTCTTCAGATTTCATGATGCCTTGCACACAGTCAAGGCATCCAGTGCCAGAGGCAGCAAAACATCCTCAAAACATCTTGGAACCCCCACCATGTTTGACTGTAGGTACTGTGTTCTTTTCTTCGTATGCCTCATTCTGTTTTCTGTAAACAGTAGAATGATGAGCTTTATCAAAAAGTTCTACCTTGGTCTCATCTGTCCATAAGACGTTTGCCCAGAAGGATTCTGGCTTCCTCAAGTACATTTTGGCAAACTCCAGTCTGGCTTTTTTATGTTTCGGTGTCAGCAGTGGGGTCCTCCGGGCTCTCCTGTCATATCGTTTCATTTCGTTCAGATGTCGACGGATATTTCGAGCTGACACTGTCGCACCCCGAGTCTGCAGAACAGCTTGAATATGTTTTGAAGTTGATTGGGGCTGTTTATCCACCATTCGGACTATCCTTCGTTGCAGTCTTTTATCAATTTTTCTCTTCCGTCTACGTCCAGGGAGATTAGCTACAGTGTCATGTGTTGTAAACTTCTTGATTATGTTGCACACAGTGGACAAAAGAACATGAAGATCTCTGGAGATGGACTTGTAGCCTTGAGATTGTTGATATTTTTCCACAATGTTTGTTCTCAAGTCCTCAGACAATTCTCTGCTCTTCTTTCTGTTCTCCATACTTAGTGTGGCACATTCAGACACACAAGAGAAAGGTTGAGTCAACTTTTTACCATTTTAACTGGCTTCAGGTGTGATTGCTATATTAAGTTTCTTGCCACAGGTAAGTTCAAACGAGAATCATATGCTTGAAAAAAAAAAAAACGACTTACCCACAATTTTGAAAAGGTGCCAATAATTGTGTTGGCCCATTTTTGGAGTTGTGTGTGACATGATGTCAGATTTGGGTTTTTTCTCTGTTTTTTTTGTTGTTCCAATGCACATAAAGGAAATAAACATGTATATACCAAAACATTTGCAATTGCAAAAATGTTCTGGGAGAAATGGTGCATTTTCTGGGAAAATTCCAGGGGTGCTGATAATTTCAGCCATGACTGTATGTGTTCACATTTTAAACATTTCCTTTCATCCTACACTTACCCAGATCTTTGTAAACACAGAACACACATGAAATGCATGGATTCCAAACAATATATGGTATTATTTATCCTATACTACTCCAGGCACCCAACACGCAAATAAGGAGCCTTGGCTTGAACTGGGAGAACTTTTTGTCCAAGTAGAGCTACGTCAAGGTGTGGAATGGGACAGCAGGCTGCTTGTGCTGATTGACACATTTATAAAAGACGCTGATGGAGAGGTGCGAAGGGATTTAAGGTGAGTCGGGATTGAGTTTTTCGTATGCTACAAGGATTCTAGTGTTAAGGAGGATTCTGCCCAGTGAATACAAAGATCACCACCATATGAATTTTCAGGTATTTTGTATGGAAAGGGATATTTACATATACAATGTGAAAATGCCAGTACTGTAGGAGAAAAAAGTCAGTTTTCAAATGAATGTATGTTATAGTGAATGTTGCCTTTATCTAACAATGCCATGCTTAACATATGCTTATCAGTGGTAAAGCACTAGATCTATCTCATTCATTTAATACTGTAATTGTGATAGTGTCATGCCAAAACAAAAATAAAGTTATTTTTGCTAAATGAGGCAATGCAGTCTTGAGTGTTTACTTGCAGCAGCTCAGTGTCCGACAGGGAATGTTGGATCTGTAATGAAGAGCAAATGAATGGCCATGTCCTTTGTTCCTTTGGCTGTAAACCTGACAATGAAATCTGCACTTATCGTATTCATTGTTACTTGTTATAATCACCAACAATGATAACAAACATTTATATTCTTATAAGTAATCAAACAGAAAATGTGTTTTTTTTTTTTTTTTTTTGCGAAGGGTTTTATTCTTTATTTTTCTGCTTGTTTCTTAATCTAATTCAGAACTTTGACTTACAAATATTTATCTATTATTTGGTGTTTAATGTTTGATACTGTATTAGTTGGTTTATTAATGTCATTTTTAATCTTTACCTATTGTATTTCTTTGAATATTTATGAAACACTTTGAGCAAGGGAAAAATACTATATAAACAAAATGTATTATTAATATTATTATTATTGTATACTGCCAGGAGTTCAAACTTGACTGTAAACACCGGGAATGTCTGTATGGAGTTTGCATGTTCTCCCCACGAGTATGTGGACCAAGTGCGCATAACTGCAGATATCATTATATAGATGGATATTATAAAAGTGTCATTAAGCACTCTCAATTGCCAACATAAAATTATTCCTGTATGTAAAATTAAATTGCATACTCCATGTTTGGGCTCACAGGGAGCTATCCAGGTTTGCTTAGTAACAGAAGAGATTTACTCGAGATGTTTCTACAACAGATTTTCAACATTTAACATAAATAATACGCTTGTAGAAATTAGAACAATCTAGATGAGAACAGGCCATTTGGGCCAAAAAAGCTCACCAGTCTTATCTACTTATTTCTTCCAGAAAAAAAATACAGTCGAGTTTTGAAAGTCCCTAAAGTCTTACTGTCTACCACACTACCTGGTAGGTTATTCCAAGTGTCTATCTTTCTTTGTGTAAAGGAAAACTTTCTAATGTTTATGCGAACTTTACCCTTAACACTTTCCATCTGTGTCCACGTGTTCTTGATGAACTCATTTTAAAATAACAGTCTTGATCCACTGTACTAATTCCCTTCATAATTTTAAACACTTTAGTCATGTCACCTCTTAATCTTCTTTTGTTTAAACTGTATATGCTCAGCTCTTTTAATCTTTCCTCATAATTCAACCCCTATAGCCCTGGAATCAGCCTAGTTGTTCTTCTCTGGACCTTTATTAGTGCCGCTGTGTCCTTTTTGTTGCCTGGAGACCAAATATGTACACAGTATTCCAGATGAGACCTCACTAATACATTATAAAGGTTGAGCATAACCTCCTTGGACTTATACTCCACACATCGTACTATATAACCTAACATTCTGTTTGCCTTCTTAATGGTTTCTGAACACTGTCTGGAAGTAGATAGATTAGAGACGAGTATGACTCCTAAATACTTCTTATAAGGTGTACTCTCGATTTTCTGAGAGTGTGTATTCAAACCTAATATTTTTACTTCCTATGTGTAATACTTTACATTTACTGACATTAAATTTCATCTCCCACAAATCTGCCTAAGCCTATATGCTATCCAAATCCGTCTGTAATGATGTAACAGATTCCAAATTATCTGCTAATCCACCTATCTTGATATCATCTGCACACGTGTTACTGATATTTCTATCTAAATCATTTATATATATTAAAAATAGCAGCAGCCATAGCACTAAACCCTGTGGAACACCACTCTTAACATCGGCCAATTCTGATGAGGTTCCTCGCACCATCACCCTCTCCTTCCTGTGTCTGAGCCAATTCTGCACCCATAATAATAATCTAAGAACATCACCCTGAACTCTCACTTCTTTTAGGTTGATGCCCAACCTCTCATGTAGCACCTTATCAAATATATGCTTCTAGTCCCCAATTAAACAATTCATTTTTTTGGAATCAAAAAATAGTGTATTTATTGGGGGAAAAAGGAGTTGAATAAAATATAGACCTATTATGCAATTGGTTATAATGAAGCTGTAGATATCATTTTCCATTAACTATGGTTAATTAATGTATAAACCTCTCACA
>JANRMT010028174.1:172023287-172057062 GCA_026402145.1 Polypterus bichir lapradei | reverse complement strand
ATATAGATAGATAGATAGAGAGAGAGAGATAGTAGTTCCCACAAAAATACATTGTTTACATTAAATTTAAAAGACAAAAATAACATTTTCACTCTAACACCCTATATTGTGAAAACTTCATAATCTCTCAATTATAATTTGACACAAACAAATACAATAATTGTATTTACCATTTTCATCAATAGACTTCTGTAATAATTTATTCCTTGCTTCCAGTGCTGCAAGAACAGCAGCACTAAAAGGAAATATCTGTTGGATCATTTCATCAGAAATTGGGGCTCCAAATCCCTCATCTAATCCTTTACATTCTTCAACAACATCAACACCATCTGAAAGAGACAAATTTCATAAACCTCTAAAATCTGTCCTGCATTGATTATTTATATATATAAAATTCAGATCAAACATATGAACGGTATGTT
Organism: Polypterus bichir lapradei; assembly: GCA_026402145.1. Classification (NCBI taxonomy): domain Eukaryota; kingdom Metazoa; phylum Chordata; class Cladistia; order Polypteriformes; family Polypteridae; genus Polypterus; species Polypterus bichir. The sequence continues at coordinate 172,056,640 of JANRMT010028174.1, read as the reverse complement.
TTTTCCCCAAATATCTTAATTGCGCATACTGATAAAAAATTGTTTTCTTGTTTGAAATGCTGCCTTTATATCACACCATGACATATTTGCTTAAACTGCTGGACTATGAATCAGTCGTTCCAAAACACAAAATTTCTTCTGCTTCAGCCACTAAGGTATATATTTAAGTTTCAGTTAACAATTAATTATTGCACTATTTGACTCAGGTTATGCTAATTTAAAGTCATAAGAAAATTCTAAAATTGTAACAGTACTTTTGACTGACGCCAAAGCCACATTTACTCTTCAAATAGGAATAACAAGTTATTACAATAAAAAAAAACACAAAAACAAAAGCAGAATGCTTTCATACATTAGGCAAAAGTAAGCCAGGAGTGCAGTGCAAGATGAGTTACAGTAGGTATGTACAAAAAGAACTGCAACCTCTAATTGTGAATACTGACTTTTCAGTGCTCCAACACAAAGAAGCACAGATAACTAACAATAACCATGAAAGTTTGAATGTAGCATTGTAGTTTTTTATGCATACATAAGATGCCTTTAATATTTATTGAAACAGGATAAAATATTTTTTAATCTTGGATTTACACATCTGCCAACTATGAACTTAACTGTGCCCCTCTGCAAATCACTGTTGCTGGGACTGCCGTGACACTAGAAGGATAGAATAATTAAACCTGTAGTACAAAGATATTTCAATGTTACTTAAAAGTTTTGAAGATTCGGCGTTCTAAGATTAAAGATGGATTAATGTCTATTACAGAGCTGATTGTGTGGCAATTGGGTATTTGGAAAAAGAAAAGTAAGGACAGGAATTGGGGGTTAGTATGTTTGAAAGAGACAGTACTGCTGCAATAAATTATTTCATCGAAGGTCGCGCACAATCACTGCACCACCGTGTTCCCATGTTTAATAACATGCTTTAACTCCTATCATCATGAAAATGATATCAAGTATACTTCTCAGTATTTTAATTATACAGAGAGCTGTAATATTACGAATGTGATGGATTCTGTGTCCTGTCGGAGGAAGAGAAAGCCCGGAAGCACGTAGTGATTCACACACACAGAGCACAAAGAAGATCAAATTCAAAACAAAGCATTTAATGTGCTACTTTAGTTACGATGGGATTTCAGTAACTAGTAAATTAATCGATTTTAAGATGAAGTTTATGATGTTCTACTTTAATGACAAAATAAATTACGTGATTAAAGTGGAAATTTTGAGATTAAAGTTGACATTTTGTGCTTTTTTCCCCACGGTGTGCTTACTTTTTTTTTTCTCTGTACCCTAATAAGCTTTCATATTAAACTCAAACGGACTACGACTCGCCTTTTCACTGTGACTTTGATATCTGACAACTTATTTTATATTTCGGGCACTGTGCGACTTTGAGGACTTGAGCTTTCGAGTTACTCCCACACTCTATGTCACTCGATCAACTTCCTTTTGTTGTTTATACCACTGTTTAAACCAATAAATAGTACTGAAATTCTTCCATTTCCCCCGTGCTTCTGCCATTGCCTTTTCACAGAACGCTGAGCTTAAGGATTGATTATATTGATTTCCATACTCAAAGAGGCATAATTCTGGAAGGAGACAGGGCGGGACAGCAGGCACATGCACGTGCATTACTTTTCACGCTGACCAGGATTTATGTAGTGGAAGAACGTGTAAGTGGGCGAACGCACAGATTTATGCATCTGGATTTTTTTGTGTGTAAGCACATTTCCACTTTTGTGCTTACGCCATATTATAGTGTGAATTCTGCGCACGGCATTATGCATGAGGCCCCAGGTCATGAAGCGCTCTACACAGATATGTCTATTGTTAGTTGTTAAGCTAAAAACTTAGCATTACAATTATTGAGACTTGTGTGGCAATAAATAAACATTTTATGTAAAATAAAATAAACTTTTAGTAAAAGTCTTGCAAATCTAACACAGCAAGATACTTAATAATTAAAGTCAATAATGTATTATAAAACTAGAAAACATTTCTTCCAGGAAAGGTAAAAGTACTCAAAATATCTAGAAAGTCCTACTATATGTTTAAATGTAACAAAGCAGTGATTTGCAACTGTGTGTACAATTTAGTGCCGTAAATCAAAAATGCCTTAGAAATCAGTTTGTAAATGTTAAGTATTCAATAGTCAGCAATGAATCTATTTTGTGAAGGCTCAAAAAGAGATGAAGCTTTAACTGACAACACTGTATGGTTTATCTGAACAAAGTCTCAAATGCCAAATGTGCTTGTGTGGCCACCAGTCAAAAATGGCTGACATCTATACAATAAAGGAATAAGATCCTTGTATGTGGGTGGTGGTAAATGATCTGAACTGTAATGTATTCATATTAATGAAACTTAATACAAAAATAAAGTAAGAATAAGAACAAAATGATCTGACAGTTTATTACTATAAAATCACATTTGATAACTTGAGTAATAAAGAACACTATGCAAACAATTAGGATGCATGGTTATTCTTGCCAAGAACTACTCAAGAGATAAAACAACAGCAAAAGAAGCAGCTTTAACTTAAATAGCACATTCTCATACAAAAAGTACTGCTCAAAATGATTTACAAGAATAAGAAAAACAATTACAATTACCAAAGATAAAAAATAGAAAATACCAACATATCCCTAAATAAAAAGGAAAATAAAACTTTCATTTTTAAATCTGTATTAGATGTTAATGGTAAAGGTCACAGTCACACTATGGTCAGATGGCCCCAAAGGGGAGGCAAAAAAAAATAAATAAAAAAAATCGGTATCTGGTGGGATGCAGGAGAAACTACATTCCTAACAGTTCAAAGCCTAAAAGACCATTCAGCCCCCAAGGGGAATCTATAATATACAGATGTGATAAAGGTATAAACTGTTGCTATGAGGCACCATACATAAATATCTGATGCAGTAGATCTTGTCAATAGTTGAAGACTGCCTATTAAAATGTTGATTTCGACCTTACAGTATATTGTGCCTGTGAAGTTCTTATTTGTATCAAAGTCTTAATGAACAGAATTGATTAACAAGATAAAAAAGAATAATCTAGTTGCAAATTCAGAAAATAAGGAAAGTAATCATCAGCCCAGAACAAGTGGAATTAAAAAAAAGTACATCCAATCGGGCTCAGAATTAAAAAACAGAGTAAAAGACAAAGCAGAACTTCATAAAGACATTCACAAACGTTGGCGCTATACACATGCAGAGCAGGTTAGAGATTATGAAAGCAGTGGAATTCGAAAGGCTCAACAAAAAAAATGTTGTGATACACATGTGGAGAAAGTTAAAGAATATGAAAGTAGGAAAACTAGAAAGTATAAAAAAAAAAACAAAGTAATGCTGAGTGCGAATGATGCCCAAATCCAATGGCTGAAGCACTGCTGTGAAATTGGGTGGGAGGAATTCAACGTGAACATTATCTAAATGTGGAAGCATGTTCTGGGCAGCACAGTTATCAATCAGAAGCCGAATCATCCTTTTCTTCTTCTTTTTCATATTGTTAGGTTTCTGAACTCTTTTGGGACACCCCAACCCCATGGGACGACATGCCAATGTGCCTCCCGAAGTGCGATTGCTGCGTCTGTGGAAGATTGACTATCCGTTGCTGGGGCAGGGCAACCACAGAGTCACAGTATTGCAATGGAGTGCCGTGGAAGCAAATCTGAAAAGGTCGTGGTCATGCTACTTTAGCAAAACCAGCTTTATTCAGCCTGAAACAGGAACAGCACGGTTATTTATTGTAGCGGGATCTACCACTCTCCTATACACAGACACAGCAGTCAGGCAGGGTTGTGGCTAGGTTAGTGGCCAAGTAATACTGTTCCCTGCATTTACACTATATCTTGCATCAACCATCGAGATCTGTTCTGTTTGATTTCGGCGGTGAATTTTCCACACATGCAGTGATCACACTTCAGGATGCTCTTCGGTGTGTCATACTGTTGGAGGAGGTCCCAAAAGAGTTTAGAAACCTCACAACAGTGACTTCTGCTTTCTCTTGAATGAGTGGTGCAGTAATAGGAACGTTTCTTGAACGAGCATTACTGAGCCACATAAAAACTGCTTGATCGATGTCTTCAAATGCAGCAGTTCACATACGTTTGCACTGAGATCCAAGGTTTGCAACCCAAGATTTTTGTTCTTTTTTGCTCAGTCTTTCAAGAAAGTTGACAGTGTCAATGATGAAATTCCAAATTCACTGGCAACGACTTTCTTTTTGCCAGAATCGAGAGCTGCAAAAATCCCAAAGGATGCTTTTCAAATGTTGAAGAGCAATAAGCAAAAGGTATCACTGAAAACCACAGAAAGCAAACACAGCAAAAAAGCAGTATGAGGAAAGTTTGAAGAAAGAAAAAAAAAATACAATGTTTCTGTTTGGGGCTCACTGTGCACAACTGAGCTGCAACCACAGAACTAACTGCTCTGTGGATGATTCAAGGTCTTTTGGGCACTTCACTGTAATAAAAGTATCTGCTGAATGTATTTCGCAGTAACAAGATTTCTATAGACTGTATCATATGAGGAAACTGTCGGGACCATACAAATACTTTGTTGTAATGAAAACTTTGTTGTAAAGATATTCATTGTAATGGAATTTTGCCTGTATTTCCAAATATTTATTTTTACCTATTTCAAATTAATTAAATGTCAAAATCAACTAGAATATATTAGTTTCCAAATTTTATAAATACATACAAACACAAGGCTATGCAATATTATTTATTCATTCTTATTGTGCTTTCATTTTTATTGTACCCCTCTTGATTATCTGTGCAGCCATCTGAGAGCTTGGTAAAGGTGCTATATAAGTAAGTGAAATGCATTATTATTTGTTGTAATCATGCTTCAATAGAATGGACAGACAGTGTGTTTAAGTGTGACTTTTAACTATGCTTGTTGTTCATGTGTTCCTTGACAAATCAATCATTCACTAAAGGGTTTTGTTTAATCAAAAAAGAAAAACAACTACATCTGCAATGCAGGATTCAAAGCACTGTTCGTTGAATAGAAAGTTTTTTAAAATTTATTTTAGAGATATTTTCTTCCATTGAGCAATGTTCCTTGAGCAGGATTCAAACCCTGATCCATGTGGTAATCTGTGGTGTCTTTCAAAAATCACAGCTATACCTCGACTCATGGGCGCAATCCTTCACGCAGTGGTTAGATCCACTGGCTCCTAATCAAGAGGCCGTGGGTTTGATTCCGGGCACTTCCTAGAATTACCATTTTGAGTAATTCTAATTCTAACTGAGAGCTGCTCTTACTGTTACTATTAAAGAATAAAAACAAACATTTGATTTGAGTCTGTAACAGCCGGTGTAAATTTATAGTACTTTTAAAGGTTAACATTTTTTTTTATTTAGTTTTATTCTCTCAGTCACGTTCACGCTGTCCCCAATCTGACACTGCTGTTTTCAAATAAAGACGTGCTATAACAGAAGTGAACTCAGATGAGGATGACGGTTGTACATCGGAGAAAGAGAACAGAAGCCCTCCCCACAAGAAACATCCACTCACACATAACAACAATGCAGCTGCACCAGGCGTAAAGGTGAAAGATTGCACTGTTTGGATGTAACAAGAGGTCAAGTGTCATCCTGTCAGTGAATCCGACACATGCATTTCCTTCAACGAAATAGCAGAGCATGCCAAGTTCACCAAGGTATCGTGCAAAGTGCTGTTTCTGATTATGTTTTGTGATGGACTTCACATGAAAAACATTTATATGTTACTTATATAAAAGCCACATCGAATGTTGTTTACCTATATTTATTTACTTATCTTCCTACAGCATAAAGTCAAAGCTGACTGCAGAACTTCCTGTTTTTTGTCAGCATAGGCATGCTGACAAAGTACATGTGCAATGACACTCCTTATTCAGGAAAAGATCCCATTCGTCCCACGAGAGAAAGACTTTCCAAGACTAAGGTCATAAAGCTTATGAAACCATTTCTGGACAAAGGCAGAACCGTAACAACAGTTGCATAAAGTGCGGCAGGAGCTTCCACCTGCAGCTAAAGTCATTTGTGTACTGAAGTAGCATTGCACATGTACTTTGTCAGCATGCCTATGTCGATTAAACACAGCAAGTTCTACAGTCTACATTGACTTTACACTGCAGGAAGGTAAGTTAATAAATCAAGGTAAATAGGTAAATAACATTCGATCTGGCATTCACAGGGGGATATTATTGCCATGGGGGAATTTAACCACCCAAATATTAACTGGCCTAACCTTGCAAGTGGTGAAGCATAGGAGCAGGCGTTTTTAGATGTAATCAGTGACTACTGCTTAACACAGCAAGTTAAAGCACCAACACAGAGGATAACCTGTATTGATGTAGTATTTTGTAATAATCAGTATATAATTAAGGGTGTAGAGGTGATTGAACAACTAGGGTCAAGTGACCATAACATAATTCAATTGTCAATAATACTTCATGATGCTGGAGTTAAATCTCTGGAGCCCACACAGATTGTCTATTTTGTTACGGTAAAATGGCACAGAAATGAAACACATTCACTCTGCTTGTATAAATGGCTTGATTTTAACTGTTCTTATGTTATTCTCTGCACTTTGAAGAGCTAATGTATATATGAAACAATGTGTACAAAAATGCTGGAAAGATCGTGTCCCTTACTGATTGAAATGGTACACAGCATTTCATGTTACAGTAAGTGATGATCTTGTTATAAGTAACAGTGGCAACTCCACTGTTATGTGAAGATGAACATTATCAATAAACTCAGGAAATGATCTAGCACACTGGGGAACGATCTAGCAAATGGGGAAATCCAGGTTGGCGCCCTAACCTTTATCTGGTCTTTCGACTGACTGTCCGAATCACTCAGTCACTCATCAGCAAAAACAATCTCAATTAGCTAAAATAGAAAGAAGTTTGTCAGGATGGTACAGTAGGTACAGTATATATCAATATATGCATCAAACTTCATCATCACACAACCTTTGCAAGACTGCTTGGAGTATGACCACCACAAGTAGGTATATATGTCTAACACACAATACACGTTAATCTACATTAGTACCTTTCTCCTAATCCACTGAGTATATCATAATATAGTAATAATGATGTTAATTTCTGAAGCATACTGTACTCTAAAGATATTGCAGAAAAACTATTTTAAAAATCAAAAAGGTACTCCAGGTCTAACTGAATTTTCTCTGTAGTGATGAAAGAAATGAGATATAATTTATACATTTTACAAACCATATTCAGGCAGTCATATCACATGGCCAAAAAACCTAATGAATAGGGAAATAAAATGGATAATAATAATAACAAAACAAAAAGCATTAAGTTTGTCTAATGTAAAGTTATGGAAAGGTAATGCATGGGAGAGACACAACAGCAGGGAGTGTCTAATATGCACAAACTTTATGCTGCAAAAGACGCATGGTGATTAATACGTAAAGTTTTTCACAGCAAAGTAAATACCCAGTAGAGACTGAAAAGGCAAAGTATTTACTAGAGATACTATATCCAGTAAGATGTCATGGATGATCTAGAAGAACTTTCACAACACTCTAAACACCAGCACTGACTGAAATGTCAGTGCATTTACCAGAGACACTATGTCCAGTAGGTTTTTATTGTTTTTTTTAACCTTCTAATTAACAGAATATGCCACATTATTACTGGCAATTAATTTCAGTCCTTACTATATGAGTGAATAAAATAAAATAAAAAAAAAATCGTCAATGAAAGACATCTAAAATAAAACAAATTAAAATTGTTCATTGTAAATTAAAACACAAATATTTAAAAGGAACAAAAAATAAACAAGGATTTTTCTAGTACTTACCAATACTCTGAAATACAGGTAAACATGAAGTGCCAGTTTCTTGTCTTGTTAGAATAGTTTGATATGAAATAGCTTCCTGAACAAGGGCCGCTTCAATGTCTGTATAGGGCCAGGGGTTGGATACAAGCTTCACAAAAATCTAAAAGAATATAGATGCTATTTACAAAAACACAACTCAAAGCTAATGAAAAGCACATTTACTTTTTTTATATCACCATAACTCTAAACTTATATCTGCATTATTAAATTTGCTTTTTTAAACTAATGGTAGGGTGGACTTTTCTGATGAGGTGTAACAGAGGACACATGCTAACTGGGACACAATCTGCAGCCTATGCTTGTTATGACTTATTAGAGAAAACAGTAACCTACAATAAAACCAGACTTTTTTCAAGTTGCCAATGTACTGTACAAATAGAAGTAAACTAAATTACAATCACAAACTAATCATGTTAATTACATAATTATTGCAAGGCCTCGTTATTACAGAAAAGTTGCACAGCTGTTGCATTTTGAGGTGCCTATCATGCAAGCTGGTAACTATCAGAAACCTTTCTTCTGATTGGGTTGTGACTTTGGGTCTGCCAGATCTCTTCCTATCAGAGTTTCTTCCAGTTTCCAATTGCCTCTGGAATGTGTAGGACACAGTAGTCACTGACAGTTTGATATTTATACTCTGTATCATTTCATTTGTTAATTGTCCTTCTATTGCCATTATCACTGGAATATTGTCCATGTAGTACTTCAGGGGTGTAGTAACACAGTCTGTTCCAACTGTGCTTTAAGACAGGTGGAATTTTTAAGTAATCAATAGAAGTGGAGACACCTGTGCAAATTATTTACTTCAACTTACAAGGCTTAATTTACTTTAACTGATTCAAAACTTCTGTAGGTTACAATCAATTGGTTGTTTCCTGAAGAAGGCCCATTTGTAATATTCTGTTATTTCCTTTATTTCAGTTCTTGCTAACCTAAACTTTAAATTTAAATCTTTGGCAGTTTACGGATTACTTTTCACCATTTTAGGTGATTCATTGCATTTCAACTGATTAAATTTGAAGAAAAACTTGAAAACTGAGGTGTTCTAAAACTTTTGACAGGTAGTGTATAAACAAGGTCCATGACCTATACCATGTTCCCGACAGTAACCTTAAAGGTCCAAAGACCTTAACACAAAATGTGGTTTGGATAAAAAACATGGCATAATATTACTAACAGGGTGTAGTGAGAAGTTAAGCAAAATGACACCTTTACTTGGCTAACTAGAATGATTACAACATGCAAGCTTTTGAGGCAACTCAGGCCCCTTCTACAGACAAGATGTAACACAGAAACTGGAATTCTCTGTGTTTATATAGACACTAGGACAGATACAGCATTGGAAAACCATTAAGTGAGACATCTTAGATGTAAAAAAAATTAATAGACCTCTCTAGGCTAAGATTAATATAACAAGAGAGGACAACAATGTAAAGTCAGAATCTTTTGATAAGATAACTGTCCAACAAAGTCTTTTGAAGTTTCTAATGAGTTTTTCCAAAGTAATGTGGATCTGTAGACTGGTTGTCTTTTACAGTCCAAGAGATGCAAACAATCCTCATATCTGGCCATAAAACTCTTGTCTCTATTTAAACCATGTTGTAATGTGTTAAATGTTAGCATCAGTTTAACTTCCCTAATTCACTGTATGTAGGATAAAAGGTTAAGAAAAACTGACTCGGTCTCTTTGCAGCTATGAAGATACTTAAGATGCAATACAATATCTTTAACTGTCTTGGATATGATTAAACTGGCTTCCAAATTAATTTATGTACATTTATATGATTACTTAGCAGAAACAAAACTAATATTCTATAGACATAAGTTGTTCAGTTTTCTTGCACAGACCATTAAAGTCTTTTCACATACCAGCATTTTCAAGTCTGTTGTATTGGAAAGTTCCTTGTGAATATTTTACTCTGTTCTTAATAACACAATAGTTGTGGACAATGCTGTTGTATTTTGGGGAAGACAAGGAAAGACTAAATATTTAATTTTAATACAGAATGAGAACTAGCAGTAGGACCATTACTGTGGATTTCCAATCTCCCCTCATATATATGTAAGTTGTGAGGTTGGTCTTAAATGCTTACAGCAAAAATTATTACTGGAATGAGAGGAGCCAAACGTTGCTTTTAAAAAAACTGAGCAGACTACCTTAGACATTTTTATTTTTCTATTTTTAAAATATTTTTGATTTCACATTAGTTGGAGGAGGATTATATCTTTCGGAGTGGAGATATGGAAATAATCTTCAGAACATAAGGAAGACAGTTGAGTGGACAGCATGCTTTTGAAGTTCTCTAGCAAAGTGTTAGAGCTAGTCCACAAATGCCACTGACTGACCTTTGAATGAAGTGGTACCTATAACTCACATTGGGGATTTCACATGTTAGCAAGTACATCTTTTTCATTTCAACTTTACACATAAACGTATATATTTAAAAGGCCGCTCTTACAGTACCTGTGAAACAATGGATTGGGTAACACTCATTATCCAGAATAAACAGTTTAGCATCACTAGTATTTAGAATAACTATCAGATGAATGACTAGATAATTTTCATCTGTCAAAATAAAACGTATACTGTATATATTATATATATTTGCATTGTATTTGTAATTGTTTACATAATTGAGGTTTTGCTGGGCATATTTTAAAGTTTAATGTTGAAAACTAGAAATGCATTTTTAAAAGAATCTTGCTTTAAGGTGATTGAACTTTTAAAACTTTGGCATGTTTTAATTTTTGATAGTACAAGGTTTACAAAGCCTTAAATAATCTCGCTCCATCTTATATATCGGAATGTCTGACACCCTATATTCCAATCGTAACCTTAGATCCTCAAATGAGTGCCTGCTTAGAATTCCAAGAGCAAAACTTAAAAGAAGTGGTGAGGCGGCCTTCTGCTGTTATGTACCTAAAATCTGGAATAGCTTGCCAATAGGAATTCGCCAGGCTAATAGAGTGGAGCACTTTAAAAAAACTGCTGAAAACACATTACTTTAACATGGCTTTCTCATAACTTCACCTTAATTTAATCCTGATACTCTGTATATTCAATTCATTATAATAACTATTCATGGTGGTTCTAAAATCCATACTAACCCCTACTCTCTCTTCTGTTTCTTTTCCCGGTTTTCTGTGGTGACGATCCATGCCGCCTCCACCACCTAATCAAAGCCCCATGATGTTCCTACATTGATGGATTAAAAGCCAGAAGTCTACATGACCACCATCATCAAGTCCTTCCATGACAGCCCTAAATACAAAGAGGACTGTTTCATTTATGTTAGGCAGAATGCCCAGAGGGGGCTGGGCGGTCTCCTGGTCTGGAACCCCTGCAGATTTTATTTTTTCTCTCCAGCCGTCTGGAGTTTTTTTTTGTTTTTTCCGTCTTCCCTGGCCATCAGACCTTACTCTTATTCTATGTTAATTAGTGCTGTCTTATTTTAATTCTTACTTTGTCTTTTATTTATCTTTTCTTTATCATGTAAAGCACTTTGAGCTACATTATTTGTATGAAAATGTGCTATATAAATAAATGTTGTTGTTGTAGTAGTAACAACTTTAGAATTTGAGTACTGGTCAGTCTTTAATCCAAATTCAACACAGGGGTTTTGTTTCCAGTGTTGACAAACTTAATGCATTTAGTTCTTATTTTATTTAAAACAATTTTATAAAATCTGTGAAAAAATACAAACATGCTAGATTTATTTTTGTGCTTAAAACAAAAAGTATATGTAACACTTAATATTGGAATGGATTATTCTAGTGCATAACAATTGTAATTAGTGTTTAGTATATGTTAAATGAAGGCGTATGTGTTTCAGTGTGAAACAGTTGAGAGACTGAAAGGGATAGCCTCATTTGCATTTAGTTATAACTGAAAATCTGTTATTTTAGAGCAGTAATAATGTATGCCATGGTCTTAATAATATTGTCTTACTCTTTCCAAAAATTGAATTACAGTCTCTTGCTCAGCCTCAGAAATAATCAAAAGGTGTTTCAGCCAAATTTCCAACTCCTTCCAGGTATGTTCAAAAACACCAGTTTCCTTTAACACCTATAGTTGAAAAAATAAATCAAACACAAGAAATGTGAGGCAGAATTTTCCAAATTCAGTTTTGTTAATGATACAGAAATAAATAAAAATCAGACAACTGTTGAGGCTGAGAAATGTGGAAGCAATTTGCATATTACTTAAACACTTCACCTATTATAATGTTATATTAAACAACAATAAGCCTACAATCAAAACAAACCAACATAAAAATATGAGTTTCTTCTTTAAATGATATGAAATTTTAAGGAAAAATAATTCTTAAACATTGAGGTTTTCCCAGTCTGCTCCTTTTGGGGAGCCAGTGTCTTTCCTGGCATCGCTGGATGCAAGGTAAGAACCAACTTTAGACAGTATGTTGGTCCTTGTTCGAATACTCATAAATACAGACTTAGTAGCTCATAAAGGGCCATTTTAGAGTTGCCAATTAACCCGGCATGCATGTCTTGAAATGTGGGAGGAAAACCGCAGCAGACGTAAAGTAAATCTGCCAAATTCCACAGTCTTCAGGGCCTAAGGTTGTATGGCAGCAACATTAACAACTGAGTCACCATTAATACTTAATAAAACTGAATATAAACTTGCTACTATCCACCTTTTTAATTATTAAACTAAAAAACCTTTACAAACTAAAGCCTGACTAATATCATTTGCATTGAGTTTAAACCTTAGAGGAGTCACCATTCCAATGTTCTCCTCATGATTTACACAAGTTGACTACAACATAACAATTGTCTCTAACGCTTGCAACTATCTAAAGAACTACATCTGGTAAGATTAAAAATTTTCTATGTTGTATCGTGCAAAAATATAAATTGAAAGTACGAATATTCATTTAAAACATTTTAAAAAAATGGGAATTTTGTATAACATAATTTTCGATTATTTAATAATATTGTATTTGTTTCAATTATATTTTGTTTAATTTTATATAAATTAAAATTACCTTAATAATTAGCTGTTTTGTTGATAACTTCAGTTGTTCATTTGTGGTAGTCACAAACATTTTCAACAACAAATAAAATACTGATTTTGTACAATTGCGTTTTTCTGTTTCACGTATATCCTATAAAAAAATAAAAGAAATTCAGTTCTCTTGAAGAAAAATTAAACTGTTGAAACATTTTTTAATTGTTAATGATATCAATTTACATATCATTACTATTTTTGTTTGGAGATTTTATTTAAAGAAGTTAACATTCCATACAATCTAGACTTACTTTAACAACAAAGAAAGTAACATTGCATAAAATTGAGTCAGACTTAAACGTAAAACCAGGCCTCACCTGAGAGAAAGCAAGAACAGCTAACAAGAGCAATTCTTTAATAAAAAATAAAAAAAAAATAGTAGTCTAAAATTTTTATTAAGTAGGTCTTGCCATATTTTAAGAGTTTTGAACAGATCCTCTTAGTGAGAATTAGATTTTTTTTTCCAATTTCAAATAGCACAGAATATCAGTTACCCACTGACTTATAACAGGTGGTTGGGATTCTTCCAGAGAGCAAGATAAGTCTGCATGCTAATAATGTGGTTTAGGCGATTATAATCAATGTGTCCTTTTCCACTTTAAGCCCATCTAGAAGTACATTAAAGCACAGCTGTTAAAGGGTTAGGAATGATTGTAACACCAAGACGGTCTAAAAGGCATTCAAAGATTTTGACCAGAACAATGTTAATTTGGTGCACACCCAAAACATGTAGTTCAGTGAGTCTGGAGCTTGACTGCATGTTCACATGTTGGATGTTGCCCCCAGTACATTTTGGACAATTTTAACCAAGATAAATGTACAGTGGAACCTCGGTACACGTACAACTCGGTTTACGACCAAAAAGTTCGCCAAACGTTTGCCTCGGTTCACGACCACACACTCGGTATACGAACAAGCCAGTTTCCCTTTAGGTTTGTACATGTTCAGTCTCTCCCTGTGCATTTCCTGTGCAGCGAGCGAGCAAGAGAGAGAGAGCGACACACACACACAGGCGCGTGCACGCGAGAGACACACACACACAGGCGCGGGAGACAGAGGCGCACACACACACACACAGGCGCACGAGAAAGAGGCACACACACAGGCACTCCAGGCTCGCGAAAGAGACACACGCACACACGAAAGAGAGAGAGAGAGCGAGCGCGCAAGCGAGAGAGGGAAGGCTGAGCACAAAGTAGAAAAGGCTTGTTTTTGTTTCCAGTTCTGTTTACAGCAATCGGTTCATAGCATGCATTGTGGCAATGTTACTTTTCTTGGTGGTTTATTAAATTACAGATTTTTCAAATGTTCCTTTTTTTTCCCTGTGCTTAAAACTCATTTTTAAAAAAGTGTTTACAGCGTTCGGGCTGTAAGGCTATTAGCGTGAACTCCTGCAATGTTACTTTCTTGGTTGCTTGTGGTTGGTTTTTAAATAAAGTTTTGATTTGTTCAAATGTTCCTTTTTTTCCCCCTGTGCTTAAAACTCATTTAAAAAATTGTTTACAGCGATCGGGTCATAAGGCTATTAGCATGAACTCCTGCAATGTTAGTTTTCTCTGTTGTTCAAGGTTTTCTCTGTGTTATTCAATGTTTTTACATTTAGATTACTATTAGATGTGCATTCTATCATATAATTAACTATATTTGTGCTTAAAAATCTTTAAAAAAAATATATTTACATACAGTTCGTACGGTCTGGAACGGATTAATTGTATTTACATACAGTCCTATGGGGGAAATTGCTTCGGTTCACGACCAACTTGGTTTACAACCAGAGTTTTGGAACGAATTATGGTTGTGAACCGAGGTTCCACTGTACTCGATAAATGCACTCCTTTTTTGAAATGTTAAGTCAGAGATCCATTCCTCACCATACCCTGGGATCTTTGAAAGAAAGGGACTTTAAAATATTTGTATATATTATTGAGATACTGCCTTCAAGAGTCTTCAAGATTGATCAGTATTTCTTCTGGAATATAATTGGGTGGAAAGGTAAGGAAAATTAGCTAGGTTCCTTCTAACAAAGTATCTGATTTCAAAGTAGGGCAAAACTTGTGTTGATGGGAGGTTAAATTTTAAGCATAATTGTTCATAAGATGCAAAGACATTATCTATATACAAAATAGATAGTGTTTTAATTTCAAATAATTTCCAACGGTTAAATACTGTGTAGGTTTGAGAGTGTAGAAAAATGTAATTATCATGTAGAGGTGAAACAGCTTCTCTGTTGTAAAGTGCTTCCTGCATTGGTTCCATATTCTAAGTGATTGATGGACAATTGAATTGGAAATATATTGACATAAATTTGTGTTTTCTGGGGCACGGAGCAGGGCATTTAAAGAAGTACAACAAGATTTTATTTCTATTGCAGACCAGGCTTGCGTATGTTCAAATCATTACTATTTTAATTAACCCCTTAATGCACTAAGGGAGTGTTGGCATTACTGCATCTAAATTACATACCCAAAAATAAACGCCTATTACTCCTTTATTGTAATAAAGCAGCTTTAAAAGGGCTGAAGAGTAGCGAGTACACTTTTTAAAAGAAAGTATTTGTGTTATTAAAAACCTTTGTTTATACCATTATCAATTTTCTCTCCAAAAAACTGGATTTTACATTATATAATCAAGACATTTTATACACACCCATGGAATCAAGTTTCTTCTGTGACCCAATCAGTCAGCTAACATTGTACCAAGATAAGATGTCACACCCCATTACATTGCAAAGTTGTACTGCTTGACACAAAGTGCCCGCTGTTTGGAAACAAGTGTCTTTGTTTTGGAAACATTTAGCCTCCTGCACCTATAAGATTTCTCAAAACAAGTACCGCAGTTGCACTTACACTTTTTTTTTTTGAAAAGAATACACAAAAACACTTTATATCACTATAAAGCAATAAGTAAACACTTTATAACTACACAAGTGTAATTATGTGTTCATCCAAACCTTTACTTTCAAAATAATTTTTCATTCCAGTCCTTGAAACAATTTCATTTACCACTACACAAAGAGGAAGCGTGCATTTTGTATAATAGATTCACCCATCTTCTCCTGCCACCTGGTACAGTTACCCTACAGAAGTTCAGTGTGTTATTTTTCTTGTTGTTGCTTTTTTTTTTGCTTTTCACATCTGGAATAAATGAAGTACAAACATATTCATACCAGCTTTTTCTAGTGCTGGGTTACCAGGGTGGGGACAATGTCTTTGCTGGTATCCCCAGGGTGCTGAGCTAGTCATACGGACACATATAGTTAAACCAGTGTTTCTCAGCCCCTTTTGAGTTGAAGGATCACTGGCTCCTGAGCAGATTTTTGTACTATATTCCACACCGTACTGTTTACCTGTGACACCACCAAAGGGATTGACACAGCCTTGTAGGAGTTTTTAAATCCAGTTTCTAATAGAACCTTCTTCATCCTCCATAACCCCATGGCCACTGTTCTTTTTTATTTCTATTTTGTAATCACCTTGGCGTAGGAGCTGGGGATGAAGTGAACATGATTAGAAATGTGATAAAAAATACTTCACGGTGCTATCTATCCCTTTCAGCAGCAAACCAAAACAACACACACATATGTGAGAAAAAGATACACCCTGATATACATCTACTGTAAGTCATAACAATAAAGAAACAGTCCAGTTAAGCAAATAATGAATATACACATTTTATACTTGAAAATCGTTATTGAAAATACAGTTTAAATATTCAAGGTCAATGATGGAAAACCATATGATTCTCTTCGAGGGGTTAACTGGAGCCAGGCACTGATATGCTAACCTCATAGAAAATATGTCAACCAGAGTCAGACTTTTGAATCAATTAGATAACATTAAGGTTTGAATTGGAGATGCCCTGTCATTTACATATAAACACACACACACATATATACAGGTATATATCGTGTGTGTGAATGTGTATATAATATATACGAGGGGGGACCCACAAATAACAAGAATTTTTTTCTGGAGGATGGAGGAGCGTTGGTTCCAACATTTTGGTAAAGAAGAGTCCTTGAAGTGGTGAGGCGACTACGTGATGCAATGTGGAGAAAACAACCCGAACTGTAGCGATCAGGCAAGAAGCCTCTGCATCACGAAAACGGTCCCACCCACACAGCATTGATCATGCAGCATTTTCTCATGAAAAACGGGGCAGTCACAGTTTCCGACCTCCCCTACTCCCCGGACCTTGCACCTTGTGTTTTATCTTATTTCCAAGAATGAAGAGAGACCTTAAAGGAAATTGTTTTCAGGGTGAAGAGGAGGTTAAGAAGCAAACAGAGGGACTAAAGGCTATCACTTCGCAAGAGTTTCAGAACATGTTTTGAACAATGGAAAAAGCAGTGGGACAAGTGTATTGTGTCTCATGGAGAGAATTTTGAGGGTGATTAAATTTTGGAAATGTTCTGAGAAATAAGATTTTTTTGTTAAAAAAATTGTTATTTTTAGGTCCGTGATACAGTTTGCATATTTGCAGCAGGAAATCCACAAATGTAGAAAATGAATCGTATCTTAAAACAGTGTTTTTACTCCTAAGGTTTCGACTCCTATCATGAATGGTCATCAGAGGAACATGATTAGCCTTACAGGAATCCAATATATAGCAAGGAAGGAGGGGAGGGTAGTTGGATATGGCGCCAGCTGAATTGATGTGATGGGGTTCTGAGGGTGTTGGTCATAAAGTCTTATTTATTATTTACATGTTCTTCTTTTCAAGCCTGCATACACATATACAGTACAGGAACATTGCGATGCAGACAGAAGAAAGGACCCATTGTTTGTGATTTACACACACACAAATTCGATCAGACACACATTTAAATGGGACCCAGTGCAAGTAAAACTCAAGGCCTATACTAAAAGTGCCAGAACTGTCTGAAACATGGATATCCAATGAAAATGCCATTAACAGACATTCTGACATGGACCCAGCATATGTAGGCCTGAAAAGAAGAACATGCAAATAATAAATTAGACTTTATGACCAACATCCTCTGAACCACACCTCATCAAATCACCAAACTCCACCTACCCTCCCCTGCTCATTTGCTATATATTGCTTTAAATTCCTGTAAGGCTAATCATGTTCATCTGATGATGACTCCTGGTAGGAGCTGAAAGCATAGAAATACAAAACTATTTTAAGATACATGATTCATTTTCACTTTCTCTGGATTTCCAGCTACAAATATATATATTGTGAGGGATGGCAGGCAACTTTAACTGGCCGAGACACCTCCTTAAAGGAAAGACAAGGGAAGAATGGCTACTGAGAGGCGCTATTTACTCCAACCTGCTACTTGACATCCCTTCTGGGTTGAAATGGTGCCACTGATTCCCACAGGGCTATATGGAAATTGGTATTTCTTGGCTCAGCCCCATTGGGTTCCATGTATGGTGCTAGGGGAAGCTACGGAAGCTGCAGAGGCCTACTTTGGGCTTTCAGCTACACCTGGGAGTGATTCCAGACCTCGCTAATGAGCCATCTGGAGTATTCCCAGGTGCAGAATAAAGGGAGCCAACCACCTTCATTCTGAGACCCAGAGTCGGGAGGAAGGAGGACAAAGCTTGCAGAGAGGTGTGGAGAAGAAGGCAAAGACCAAGACAAAAATATTGCTGTATGCTTTATTCTTATTTAGAGACTGTGATTTATTGGTGCTTTGTACTATGATGAGCCCGTGGGAAACGAAAGGAAAAGCATTTCCCACGAAAAAATGAACATGTGTTGCAGAGAACTGTGACTTGTGTCTGTTTTTTTGGGTGTTTGGGAAGCTATGCGCACCTTGGTCATCACTATAAATAAAAAGAGGAAAACACACATGAACAGTTTTGATTTCCTGCTCTTCACAAGAAGATGTCAGGCAACCTTAGAAAATCTGATGCTAAAAACCTGGGCTCTGACTGTCATTTATTTATTTATTTATTTATTTTTTGAATTTATTACAATCACACAACATTCCATACAAATAAATCAATTTTTACAAAAACTAGGGGGCTCCGCTCCCTGCTCGCTTCGCTCGCCCACCCCCATGTTTGGTTTACCGGATATACAATATAATACAATTTATTTTTTGTATAGCCCAAAATCACACATGAAGTGCCGCAATGGGCTTTAACAGACCCTGCCTCCTGACAGCCCCCCAGACCCTTTAACAGACCCTCTAAGAAGACCAGAAAAAACCCTTGTACGGAAAAATTAGAAGAAACCTTGGGAAAGGCAGTTCAAAGAAAGACCCCTTTCCAGTTAGGTTGGGCATGCAGTGGGTGTCAAGAAGGAGGTCAATACAACACATTACAATACATAGAACAGAATAAACCCTCAATACAGTATAAAAATAAAAATTCTAGAAGTACGGAGTAGAATTTCACATGAGATGATATCACATATCAATCAATCAATCAATCAATCAACATTTATTTATATAGCACATTTTCATACAAAAAATGTAGCTCAAAGTGCTTTACAAAATGAATAGAAAAATAAAAGACACAATAAAACATAAACATAAGTCAACATTAATTAACATAGGATAAGTAAGGTCCGATGGCCAGGGTGGACAGAAAAAACAAAAAAAAAACTCCAAAAGCTGGAGAAAAAAAATAAAATCTGTAGGGGTTCCAGACCAAGAGACCGCCCAGTCCCCTCTGGGCAAAATAATATAATAACATAATAATATATAACATAATATGATTTGGATTTGTTTTAAGTCCTGGAGACCTCATTCATCAAGCTGCCTATCCCATTTTGACATTCCACATCTGAAATAGCGCTAATCCAATGAAAGTACCCCTCTTTCCCACGATTCCTGCGATCCTCCATCATGGATGACTTTACCTTAGACAGGCAATATACAATTTAAAGAGATTGTAATTTTCTTGTAAATTATTACATATGCATTATTTTCACTTTTACTTTAAAAACTTTTGTAAAAACCATACTTGTCCTTTATTTCCGGCCCCATGCGTGGTTACATCTCTTTGTTGCCAGACGTATAATGCTGCTCATGTTGTGAAGTGGGGGTTTGGCTAAATGCGCCCTAAAGATATGTCTTTAGATCATTTGCTCTCTTTTTGCTGCTTGCGAGCTGCCTCTTCTGCCTGTCGCATGTCCTTGTTTTAAGAGCTGGGAGCACATGATTGTTGTCTGCAAGATGCAATCTAACAACTGTTAGGTTTGGTGTCTGTGAACTTCTTTTAAATGATGGCTCACTGCGTGGTCTCGCATGATGGTGTAAAAACAATAGTTGTCCTTTATTTCCGACCCCGGGCATGGTTAAATTCTTTTTTGTGCAGGACGTATAACGCTGCTCCCATTGTCCGAGGGGGTGGGGGTTTGCGAGAATTGCGAGAAGGGCAGCGCGACGATATTTTTAAAGCCTGTACAGCCGCTGATCCTTTTGCTACTTTGTGTCTCTGCTGCTCGCGTTGTGATCACTTCTCCGTGATCATAAATATACACCTCACTGAACTGTTTTCTTTTGAATTAAACTTGTAGTTGCTTTAACTGTTGGGGGTCCACAGATTCTCATACTGCATGTTCCATTATTGTGTAAATCTACATTTTGTGCATTGAATGATGCGAATGTGAAAATACTTTTCTTCTGCTCTTTTCCTTTTATTTCTGACCTTGCTTTGACCTGCTATTTTTTCAATGACACCTGGTCCTGATTAATTTCCTTTTTTTGTGCTAATGCGATCTTTTATTCATCGACGTTTCACTTATAACATATTGCCCTTTATACACTTTATATGCACTGAGACACCTGTATCGGTGATGTGTGCTGCTTCCCGTTACACTACTGATTTTTTTTGCCCATTCCCTTTCGTCTCACGGGTCTTTAAAATGTCATTCGAGAACTTCCAAGAAGATCACGTCTCGTCGCCTGGCTTTTACATTCCAAGATTTTCTTTTATATATAGAGAGATATGATCAAAAACAAATCAACCCCCACCCCTGAGAAAGAGAGTTAGACCAGCAGAGTAAAACTTAATGCTAATGAAAATAATTAAATAGATGAATTAATAAGTGAATAAAGATAAATGGAAAAAAGAAAAAAAGGGAGAGAATATGCTTCCTCAGTGCTTTAAAAGCTTACTCTAAAATTTTATCGATTAGATCCTGACAGGTTTTGAAAAAGTTCTGCAAAGATCCTCTAAGTGCAAATTAGATTTTTTCCAGTTTCAAATAGTATATACAGTAACATCAGTTTGTTTGTCTTTCTCCACTTTAAGCCCATCTGGGAGTACCCCAAACCCAGCTGTTAATGGGTTAGGAGGGATTGCGACACCAAGGCTGTCTGATAGGCATTTAAATAATTTGGTCCAGAATGATGTTAATTTGGCGCAGGCCCAAAACATGTGGCCCAATGAAGCTGGAACTTGATTGCAACATTCACAGGTTGAATCTTGCCCTGGAAACATTTTGGACAATTTTAAGCAAGACAGATGTGCTTGATATATAATTTTGAGTTGAGTAATTGTATGCTTTGCGCATATGGAGTATGAATGGATTCTATTCATTGCTACCTTTCTAAGATATTGTGTGAGAGATCCTTTTCCCACTGGCTGCTTGAATCTTTGAAAAGGGAGGGACTATAAAATGGTTTTATATATTGCAGAAAAGCAGTCTGAGTTTTAAAAACTGATCAATATTTTTTCCGGCATAAAGGTGGGGGGCAGGTGAGAAAAATTGGGAAGGTTCTGTTTAACAAAGTTTCTGATTTGAAGGTACTGAAAGAAATGTGTTGCTGGGAAGTTAAATTTGGAATGTAATTGTTCATAGGATGCAAACACGTTCTCTATGTACAGATCTCCAAGTGATTTAATCCCAAATGTTTTCCAGACATTAAGAACTGCATATGTTTGAGAGGGTGGAAAAATATGGTTCTCTTACAGAGGTGCCACATATAAAAGCTTCTTTATCTTAAAATGCTTCCTACATTGGTTCCATATACTGAATGAGTGAAGCACAATTGGGTTGTTAGTATATTGGTGATAACTTGCTTTTATTGGGGTACAAAGCAAGGAATTTAAAGTAGTACTGCAGGATTTTATTTCTATTGCAGACCAAGCCTGTGTATGTTCATGTATTTGTGCCCATATCCAGGTTTTAACAGCTTGTATATTTGCTGCCCAGTAATAAAATTGAAAATTAGGTAAAGCCATTCCACCTTCAGCCATAGGTCTTTGTATGGTCGTTCTTTGGATACGTGGATGTTTTGAATTCTAAATAAATGAGGTAATGGTTAAATCTAATTTCTTAAAAAATGATTTATTGATGTATATTGGAATGTTTTGAAATAAAAAGAGACGCTTAGGAAGGATATTCATCTTAACAATGTTAATTTTTCCAGCTAAAGTGAGATGAAGGGTTGACCATCTATGCAAGTCTTGCTTAATTTTTTCCACACAGACAGCTAAATTTTGTTGATAGAGAGCTTTATGTCTACTTGTGATGTCTACCCCTAGGTATTTAAACTGATCTGCAATGATAAAGGGTAAGGTGTCCAATCTAATATTTTGTGCTTGAGAATTCACTGGAAAGAGCACACTTTTAGTCAAATTAATTCTGAGACCAGAAATCTTTTGAAATTCTGTAGGTGCTGTTAGGACTGCAGGCATAGTATTTTGCGGATCTGATATATACAGTACTATATCTTCTGCATATAGACAAATTTGCTGTTCAAGTTCTTCTCTAATAATCCCTTTTATCTCATAAGCATTTCTACAGTGAAATGCCAGTGGCTCAATGGCGAATGCAAAATGCAGTGGTGAGAAAGGGCATCCTTGTCTGGTACCAGATTCTAATTTAACACTTGAATTACCAGAGCCTACGAGAAAAGTCGTAAATCCGGCCCACCTTAAATCTGTGCAGAACCTCTCCATCAGCGTCTTTTGTCCTGTAAATGTGCCGATTAAGACAAGCAGCCTGCTATTCCATCCCCCCACCATCACAGAACGTTCACAAAGTTCTCCCAGCTCATGCCTTATTTGATTATCTGGGAGTGAAGTGCTGGAGTTTTAGAATGGAAATAATAGATCGTTATTTGGAACACATGCATTTCATGTGTGTTCTGTTTCTACAGTAACCTGTGTAAACACATTGTTAAAACAGAAACTTTTTCATATTTTAGAAATGTTACAAAATGTAGGCATAAACTATAGAATGTGTGAAGCCTGAAGTCCAAAGATCAAATAATCACTTTCACAAAAGGTTCAAGAACGATTCAGCAGCTTCTGTGGCGTAGCGTTATGATTTGCTGACTTATAATCAAGAGTCCCCAGTTTGATCCTGACTGTCTCCTATATTTACTGTTTTCAGTACTGAGCTGCTCTTATTGTTAATATTATACAATACACACATACATTTGGTTTGCGTCTGTAACAAACCGTGTACATTTATAGTACTGTACTTGTAAAAGTTACTTTTTTTTTCACTTTTATTCTCTCAGTCACGATCACGATACATACTACCGCCCTCGGGATCTGACGCGGTTAGTTTTTATTTGAAACTGGGAATAACTGTAGATGTGAGTAGTGTTTTGAGGCAATGGAACTGGACATTCTCTGATCTGGACGGATAAAAGCTGACACACAAACGCTGGTGAATCTGCCTTCTTCACATCTCACTGTCACTTCATTTTTTATTTAAATAAAAAGAAAGAGACAAATATATGGAATATTGGGTATAAATTTATGGTACTTGTAAAAGTTAGCTTTTTTCAGTTTTATTCTCTTAATCACGATCACGCTCTAACATCCCCCTGACTCTCCTGATCTGACTCCAGCGCTAGTGTAAATACACACCCGATTTGACGCTGTTTGCTTTCAAATCAAAATGTCACATATATTGTCTCTTTCTTTCAGGTGTGTAATAGAAACCACAGCATTGACAGAAGTGTGCGCATTGCAACAGGTACACATGTCGTAAATGTAGGAAGGATGGTCTTTGTGTGTGTGTGTGCACACCCTGTGGTGGGCTGGCGCCCTGCCCAGGGTTTGTTTCCTGCCTTGCACCTTGTGTTGGCTGGAATTGGCTCCAGCAGACCCCCGTGACTCTGTAGTTAGGATATAGTGGGTTGGATAATGAATGGATGGATCTCTTGTTTATATCTGAGAAGTGAAATTACATTAAATTTAGATTGTAATTTCTCGAAGCGTACGACAAGAGTCCTCGGTTTAGAAGAATTTGATCCCCGTATGCGGTAAGCTGCTGCTATCTCGGTGTCTGATTTAAAGTCCTGTCCAATTATTTTTGAGAATAGTTCAGCTATGAATTTCAATGGGTTTGGAATTTTTCACAATTCTCAGGTAGACCTTCGATTCTAATATTATTCCTTCTGCATTCGTCTTCCAGAGCAGCAAGTCTGCTCTCCAAGTCTCCAAGTTTTTTGCATTCAGAATTTGCAGCTGTTGCTTTTCCGTCAACGGTGGATGCCAGATGTTTGGCAGTTTCAATAAGAGTCGTGAATGTCTGCTTAACATCTTCCAGCTGATCGACAAGTGCTCTCAGCTTATTTTCAAACTTAGATGCATTTTCCTGAATGTGTTAGTCAATTTTTTCCAGCATACCATTAAAGGCTGCCTCAGAGCGATTATATACACATGTTTCTCCAAGTCTTTATTATCCTGCTGCAGCTCCTGCAGCTCCAGCCCCAGCTTCTCATTTGTTTTGAGCATACCATTCATTTTTCTTTATATCTTTCTTAATATCTTTATTGAACTAATTTATGGCCATGGCCATTGTAGCAATCATTACCTTCAGTTCGGACAGATCGTTTCGGCTTTCGTGTTCCACCGGTGAAGCGGCAAGCCCTATTACAGCCGATGCTTCCGGCTCATGAGGAGTTGATAAAAGCGCAGACTGCAATTTTGCATTATAGGATTTGCAGGTTCAAGAACACTGGATTTCAATATGTTCACACAATCTCAAATTAATAAATGTTCATGACAAAATTTACAAACTCTTATGAGTCAAGCACTGAACAGCTGATCAACCACGGCCTAGAAGTCTGAGAAATAGTGGTGACAACCTTCATGCCAGCAAAGTAAAAGTGCAGTTGGTAGTGCCCGAAGATATCCGAAAAAACATGAACGATGCAGCAGCTGCCAAGGAAAGGGTAATGATGTTGAGGAAAATTAATGATAGAGTGAAAGTGTAAAATAGTTTACTTGAAACGGTGTATGCCTTCAAGAAAACATTGTATTCCACTTCTGCAATATTAATGATACCAAAATAGTCAAACACCCACAGCGATAAGTGTTCAATATACATGGAGTTGTTCTAGTTGTTACTATGAGAGATGTGAAACTTTTTTTGTCTGAACCCCGTACGGTACAGTGATTACATCCAAAAGAAAGAAAACGTTAATTACTTGCATGTACAAATCTGTAACAGAAGACTCACAGTGCCCACTCTGAATGGTAATTTATTCTGTTCAAAAGTGAGACCATGGATACATGGCCTCAAAATCTGTAATTATGTGTGTGGCATCTCGTATTATCTTAAGAATGGATGATAGGACACATTGATATTTGTACTGAGCATTTGAAATAAATACTTGTACATCATTCAAAAATGCTATCAGCAAACTACAAAACAATGCAGAAGTCATATTATTGCCTTATTCCATTACAAAACCCAGAATCGAAACTACAGTGGAACCTTGGATTTCGAGCATAATTCGTTCCAGAAACATGCTTGTAATCCAAAGCACTCATATATGAAACTGAATTTCCTCATAAGAAATAATGGAAACTCAGATGATTTGTTCTACAACCCATAACTATTCATAAAAAAAAAAACGATTAATACAAAATATAAAGTAAAAATACATAAAACAAATTAACCTGCACTTTATCTTTAAAAAGAATCATGACTGGTGTCAGGGAGATGAGAAAAAGGAGGGTTACTGGAATTTTCTTTTTTTTGTGACTTTAACAAGGAACCTATCCAATGATAGTTGCTTCTGCCTGAAGAGTCACTACACTTGGACACAAAATAAAAAAAAATGCTTTACACACTGTAAGGTTTCTGAACTCTTTTGGGATTCAACAAATACAAATACAATAAATAACCGTGCTGTTCCTGTTTCAAGCTGAATAAAACTGATGCTGCTAAAGTACTGAGACTCAGCTTCGTGTTTTCGGGTGCAAGACTCACACGTTACAACACACACACGGTCACAATGCTATAGTAAGCAGTATACGCTCGTACGAATGTTGACTATATGAGTGAGGTATGCCAACTGAGACAGAGAATGGGAGACAATTACCCACAATCCTGCAGCGAGAGAGAGAGAACAACCATCACCTCAGCTGTGATCACGTGCAGACAAAGCGCATACGTACTACTCGTATTGCAAGACCTCGCTCGTTTATCAAGTTAAAATTTATTAACAATTTTAGCTCATCTTGCAAAACACTCGCAGACGAAGTTACTGTACATTAATAGGCATATCAAATATAGATACCTGCTGAAGAGAGTCTTTAGCGGCATTTCTTTAAAATGTGGGCAGTTTGTTCCACCAGAAATGCCCATGTTGTTTAAATTCAATTGCCTTATCTGTGACAGTAAGTGTGTGTGTGTGTGCGCACGAGTATGCAGACGCTGCTTAAAAGTTAGGCACACTTTTGCAATTGCTTTGTGATTAGCAATGGCATTTCCATGCCTGATTTCTCTCAAGTCTGATCTCAGTCGGTCCTGAACTATAAGATGCCCACTCTGTAGTCTGGTGTCAACCTTCCCACTACACGGGGTGTCAGAGCAGTTTTTTTCCTGAGTGATTCTTCTCTAGTTTTGCATTTTGTTAGTGTCCTTGTCACTACTGGTAGCATGAGCTGGTACCTGCAGCTGAATTCAAGTAGCACAGGTAGTCCAGCTCCTCCAGGATGGCACATCCACATGTGCCTTCGCAAGAAGGTTTGCTATGTCTTCCAACACAGTCTCAATAGGATGGAACAGATACCAGGAGACAGGCCATTACATAAGGAGAGCTGGACAGAGCAGTAGAAGGGAATCAACCCAGCAGCAGGATTAGTATCTACTCTTTTGTATGAGAAGGAACTGAAGGAGCACTGCCAGAGCCCTACAAAATGACCTCCAGTTGGCTACTGGTGTGCATGTTTCTAACCAAAGTCTCAGAAACAGACTCCCTGATGATGGCATAAGCACTCGGCATCCTCTAGTGGGACCTGTGCACACAGCCCATCACCGTGCAGCTCAACTGGCAGCTTCGCCATCAGTGCCCTGTTATCTTCACAGATGAGAGTAGGTTCAAACTGAACACATGTGACAGACATGAAAGAGTCTGGAGATGCCATGGTGAACAATATGCACCCTGCAACATCATCCAGCATGACCAGATTAATGATGGGTCA
This sequence comes from Polypterus bichir lapradei, assembly GCA_026402145.1. Lineage (NCBI taxonomy): Eukaryota > Metazoa > Chordata > Cladistia > Polypteriformes > Polypteridae > Polypterus > Polypterus bichir. The sequence continues at coordinate 172,029,354 of JANRMT010028174.1, read as the reverse complement.
CTGAGGGTCTGGGAAGGCATATCCTTAGAGAGTCACACAGACCTCCACATGCTAGGCAATGGTAACCTTACTGCTGTTAAGTACCAGGATGAAATCCACAGAGCCACTGTCAGATCTTACACTGATACAGTGTAAGACAATGGCCAACATCGTGTGGCTAGAGTGTGTAGACAGTTCCTGTATGACAAAGGCATTGATGCCATTGACCGGCCCAAATGTTCCCCAGACCTAAATCCAATTGAGAACCTCTGCGACGTTATGTATAAGTGCACCAGACACTGCCAAGTAGTACCACAGACTGTCCAGGTGCTCACTGACACCCTGATCCAGATCTGGGAGGAGATCCCACGCAGACACCACCCATCATCTCATCAGGAGCATGCTAAGACGTTGTCAGCAGTGCATATAGGCATGTGGAGGCCATACACACTACTGAGTCACTGTATGAGTTGCCGTGATTAAATTCACACAAGTTGGATCAGCCTGTGATTTCAATTTTTGACTATGGCATTAGATGTCACATTAAATCCATAATTTTGGTTTTCATTGATGTTATTGCATCATTTTGTTCTCAACGAGTTGCATAGCATTATTTAGTAAGGATTTTCCACTTGAATATTTTGTTCATCGAGATCTGATGTATGATTTAAGTGTTGCCTTATTTTTTTTTTTTTTGATCAGTGTATTAGGTAGAGGTTAATGCTGATAAATGTTCTAATTTTTCATAAATTGTAAACTCACACCTTATTTAAATTCATTATTTATGATTAAGTTTCAACCCGCATTTTTACCATGATCACAGGACAGAAATGGTTTTAGCTTTTATTGTACAACTAGGCTGACCCGCCTTTTAAGGCGACCGACTTTTAAGTTGACCACTCCTTAAGGCAATTCAATATGTAGATCAATTTGATATTTTATACAAACTCATTAATTTGGTTATATTGCATTTGAGCGGTATTACTTTAATACTCGTAGTTTCTGTTATTTTTGTGATGAAATTTAAACTTTTTTTCTATATTGAGGTCGCCCTTTTGAACCCCCCTGATATTTACTACACGGTGAGGCATTTGTACTCCATCAACATTAATTATTTCCAGAGACATAATTTTGTCTATTTTTCCAGTGCATTGCGCACAAAAGAAAGGGAACGATGGGAGCACCAGAACTCTGCTCACATCATGTCGCTTCATACCGCAAGCTGCAAGTAGTAAGTCTGTGATAAGCGGAATACCGCTACGCTTTCTACTCACGGGACGGAAGGACAATCCCGACCGCTTTTATATAGTTAGACAGTCTGGAGTAGAAAATCATCTTTTACCTGGAAAAATAAAACTACAAATCCCATCGTGCATTGCAAAATGGACGGGGCGTGTGTGAAACTCCGCACCTGCTTGGCACTCACCGGACGGAAGGACAATCCCGACCGCTTTTATATAGAAGGATATATTGCCTAAAAGTCACCATTACTATGCTTTCACACTTAAGCACAGCTTCAGATATTAATGATCAAAGGATTCTTCTACACACCTTACCCACTTACCTGGCCTTCCAGTCATTTTAAATAAGTGCACAAGTCCAAAGGCAATACTCCCCCCACTAAATCCACAATTAGACATGGTGGAACTGTGGTTTTAGAGTTGAGACTCCTGATAATTTTTTCTTTACTTTTTAAATTATTTTAAATACATTTAGCTGTTGGTGGGTGGAATTCAAACAGAGGTTTGAATTATAATTTGGCTGAATCCATTTACAATTTAGGCGTTATGTTTGGCACAAATTTAAAATTTCTGTTGTTACATTTTTATGCTTTCTGAAACTTGATTTATCAGCTTGAATTGATAAACATATGATGATTTCTTAAATTGCAGGACAAGAAAAGTTAGTTTATTCAAGTAAAATTTAACATTTTGCTTTTATGGCCTGGGTGTTTAAATGGCTTGCTTACTATTTTACATAACTCTCTAAGATGTGCAATCATACAACTCCAGTTCTTAGACCATCACACTGAATTCTAAAGAAATCAACTTTGAAATCCATCTTTCCATTATATACTTCTCTTTTAAGATGCAAACAAAATTAATATTTCAAGGATAAATAAATATAAGTTGAAAAATATGTTACTAAGCAGGAAGCCTACGATGAAGCATGGAGGTGAATGTATTACTGTAAGGTTTTGGTATTCCCAACAAGGAAACTTGTAACTAAATGTAAATAACAATTTTAATACAATGTACAACAACTTTTCAGACAAAGTATTCTGCATTGTTTAGGCACTCATTAGTATCATGATATGGCTATGTTTATTATTATAATTATGGTAAGTTCTTCTCTTTGAAAATCAACTAAATATTGTATTATACTTACCTGGAACCAAGAAAACTTGTTGGCAGGAAGATCCAAACACAACTTGAGCATCTGGTGCTGAAGAACAGGAGGTAATACATATCTACTGACATTTCCAGTAAAAATGCCTAAAAATTACAGATGGAAAAGAACAATATCAGAAGTCAAACATTCAGGTTTTTGACAGGAGAGGTAAGAACAGCATATTTACAGGTAGGTAATGATTTAAAATCCACTACTACCAAGTGCTATTTTTCTTTTCCAACATGAAATTAAAAAAATGAGGACAAGAAACGAATGCTTTATTTCAATACTCTTTCATAATTTACTGTTTTATCCTCTAAGAAAGTCACTTGATGTTAAAATTGAATAAGGATTTGAGATAACTGTCATTTTCACATAACATGCTGTGGACTTCTCTAAATAAAAAAAATATGACTTTTATCATATCCTGTCCTTTACGAGATTCCCTGAATGCAGCATTTTCTGATTATCAGATCTGAAAAGATCTATAATTTTGATCTAATAATGACATGGCATTTGAATTTTATGAAATTTACTTATTTTTTTGCTATTTTTTTTTTTTAATATCCCGAGGTATTGTGCATTTACTCAACCCAAGGGGGCACAATTAAAGTATATGCAAGCATAAATAAGCATTGCAGAAAAAAGGCTCAGAAAGAAACAGAAGAGACAGCTAAAGCTTCACCCATGTCTAAACAGGCATCAAGTTCAAGTTTAAGCTCAGGATATGGCCTGCCAGAGAGTGACGTGGAAAAGATAGGTGAAAGTATAGACAGAAAGAAGAGATCATATCTGAAAATAAACACATTCATATTTTCCCTGATTTCTCACCCTCAACATGCCGCATTTTACAACATTAAACAGCACTTAAGGAAAACTGAGTTCAGATATAGCTTGTATCCCACCAAACTGAAAGTGAACATTCAAAGCAAGTACTATATTTTTACTTCTCCAGGGGAAACAGAAAAACAGGTAAGAAAACTGATCCCGACACTTTTAGAAAACCAATAGTGAGTCATATCGGGTCCTGGCATGGCAAAGAAGATCTTACCTACTGTTTGATCTGCTGGTAATGATACTGGCAGCATAATGATACATCCTATTTCCTTCACAGCCACATTTTGCTTACGTTTTAATTACAATTACATGTATGTATGTGTAATTTTTTTTTTGCGTAAAGGAATGTTTAACCTCATACCCTTGGTTTATTGTATTGCAGGGCACACACAGACACACCAAGCACGCACTAGGGACATTATCTGCGTATCCAAGGCTACTGCTTAACATCAGTCCCTGGGATTACTCTCTCAAGACTGTTTTAAGATTATATTTTATGTTTATAGTATTTGGACAGTACTGTCAATAGATATCTCAATTTTAATCCTTAATACCCCTTTTAATTTTAATCCTTATACCCCTATGACATACCTAAAGACAGACGTGGTCTGTGGGTGAGAGGACTAGGGGAGGGAAAGAGAAAGCTATTTCAAATCTACCCTCTTAATCTTTATAAGTGTAAGAGCCAACGTAACAATAGGCTTCATGATAACTCCTGTAAAAACTGGAAAATAAGGTTAAAGCTGTCTTACGTAATAATCTTAAATTAAAACTACAAAATGTCAACAAAAGTTCAAAAGCAATGTCTCTATGACCAAAGAGTTAACTTTGTGAGCTGGAATGTTAAAGGTCTCTATCACGAATTTAAAAAAAAGAAAGTCTCTCACCTAACAGGTTTAAACACTTAAATTGTATTTTTACAGGAGAACAACTTATTAAGCAAGGATCAGTTTCGGCTGCGTAACGACTGCACTGATAAAAAATTGCATTTCAGCTTTACATAGAAAGTTAGAGGTGAGGGAATTCTTATACACACAACAATCTCATTTGTAGTACCAGATGTAGTATCTGATCATGAAGGGCGACATGTGATCGTCATGGGCAATTTATTTAACAGTAACCTGATTTTGATAAATATCTACGCACCCAATGTGGATGATAGAGACTTCATCCACAACGTATTTGCATCCATTCCCAATGTGAACACTCTTCTACCGTGGCTGTTCATTTGTCTGTCCAGGATTTTAAATTACCTGTAGCTTGCAAACCGAAATTTGGTACACATATACTACGTGACTTCTACTATCCGCTATCGGGGTGATGGTTGACCTCCAAGGTTATTCCTCTTTTAATTTAATTTTGTTTTATTGTAGAATTAACTCTTGGCAGTGGCCAGCAGGGCAGCCGTGCAGCACATGCGTACAGGCGCCGTTCTCATCCCTACCACCTTCGCCGTCACATCCCCTACCTCTTCACATCTAAAATCATTCTTGAGGCAGATTGAAGTTTCAGCTTAAGTGAAAAATTAAAGAAAACATGCTAATTAATTGCAACACAAACACTGGCTTAATCAGTTTTAACGCGAACAAATGCCAACGAAAGAAGAAAAGAAGCAGGTCACTAGGGTGGAGAAAAGAAAAGCAGCAAGTGTATCAACCTCTAAGCAAAGGAATGCTAAACGTACAGAGAAAGAGTATGAAAACTATTAATGCATAAGTCAAGTGTATTCACTGCACATTATCGTGCAGTGCACCATTACTTGTAAAATTATAATGGCTGGTGACTTTAATTGTGTTTTAAATCCAGAAATAGATAGGTCTCCTAACACAGGGGCGATGACATCTAACACAGCAGAAACAATTGCACAGCTTGTAAACGATCATAACTTATCAGACCCCTGGAGATTTCTAAACCCAAACTCAAAACATATTCCTTCTACTCACCAGTGCATAACTGTTACTCAAGAATTATTTCTTTATAGATAACAATTTCTTGCCTACGATTAAACTCTTAACTCCTTGATCATGGAGCTTAAATCACAATGCCCGACATACTCATCTCACAACTGTCATCTTAACACATTTTTATTACCAGAGGAGAACTGTACAGAATTTATATCCAAGCAAATCAATTTTTTTAGAGACAAACTTATCCTCAGGGGTCACTGCAGGAATATTCTGGAAAACTTTGAAGGCTTTCTTAAGAGGACAGATTATTTCATATCTTTCCCACAAAAATAAATCAGAAACCAAGAAGGCATCAGAGCTAATCAGTGAAATTACCAGAGTAAATCAAGAAAATGTCAGGTGCCCAAATAAGGCACTTTACAGTAAAGGTTATGCATACAGAGCTCAACCTCTTGACAACTAAAGAAACAGAACAACTAATTTTCATAATTTTCATAGTAATCAATACTATGAACACGGCTAATAAAACCTTACCTCAACAAATCCACAAGCAGGAAGTTCACAGTGCAATCCCAGCAATTACCAACACAGACGGAGACAAAATCATTGACCATAAAAATATAATGCACATATTTAGAGACTAATACAAGTCATTATATTTTACTGAGTTTAAAGAAGACAAGGAACAACCTAATGTGTTTCTGGGTGCAATACCGATACCACAACTTGATACCTTCACTGCAGGGGAATTGAATAAATCTTTGGCACTGTCAGAATTACTAGATGCTATAAACTTACTTCAGAGATGACTACCATGCCGAATTTTATAAAAAAAAAAATTCTCAATTAAGTTCGCTCCCCTTTTATTAGCAACTAGCAAAATACATGCACTTCGCAGTGGAGAAGTAGTGTGTTAAAGAAGTAATGGAAAAAAAAATGAAACATTTTGAAAA
>JANRMT010028174.1:171984826-172000787 GCA_026402145.1 Polypterus bichir lapradei | reverse complement strand
CTTAAGCATTTCAGTCTTATAGTGCTCCTGTGTACTATAATTATCTCCTGTACCATCATCAGTCCATACTTTGAACCTCTCCCAGTCATTTAATACATAAGACACAATGTCCTTGCGGATATCAAAAAAGTGAGCCTGATATGTCCGTGCAATATGTAACACAGAAAATGGAAAAGGTAGGCGCCATCTCCGGGCATGGACACCACTCCGTAAGTGATAGTTCTTTGATTGATGGTGATGACGTCGATAGACATTTTAATAGGGGTACAGTTGGAAGAATAAAGGGAATGGGTACTTGATCAGTAAACAAAGTATAAAATATCTACACAATAACTATAACAATCATAACAAATGAACAATAAAGCAGCGCAGAACCCATGGATTAAATAAAAAGGTTGCCTCGTTGGCGAAGCAAAGAAAAAGGACTTTCTTATATGTCGTTCGTTTATAAAACAGCGCAGAAGCTGTGAGAAAGCTGTGTCACCAAAAAACTGCGGAGCGCCTAATATGGGCAGGCAGTCAGGCAAAGAATGTGAATGAAATAAGTATAATTGTAATAAACGAACAAAACAACAGCAGAAAAGCCGCGGATTAAATAAAGGAAATGGGTACTTGAACAGTAAACAAAGTGTACAATACGTACACAATAACTATAACAATCGTAAGAAATGAACAATAAAACAGCGCAGAACCCGTGGATTAAATAAAAAGGTTGCCTCGTTGGCGAAGCAAGGAAAAAGGACTTTCGTATATGTCGTTCGTTTATAAAACAGCGCAGAAGCTGTGAGAAAGCTGCTTCCTTGTTGAAGCAAGGAAACGAATAAAGACACCGCAGCGAAGAATGGCCTTATATGGGCAGGCAGTCAATTACATGGGAGGCGTGCTGAGTTGCGCAGCAGCCTTACATATGAATATGCTAAGTGTTGACTAAATAGAAGTTGAAAAGATATATTTTTTTCAAATGTGATCGCGCAATTCAGATCGAGTTGACTCGCACTACAGTACATTGAACCCGCGTGCTATTGTGGTTTTGCCTGCGTGCCTCAATAAGTTACCCTCCCCTCGCTCTTACTTTTTTACCATTCATCTAATGAATACACTGAGTATGGCTTTACCAAAACAATCATTGATCACGAATAAAGTATCCATTACTCATAAAGCTTCAATTGGTGATCTGTCTTTCTGCGTTAACCGCATATTTTTTTATACGTCTCAAACCAAGGGGATGCGAGGCTAAAATGAATCGGGAAGCACACGTACATACTCAGTGCATCCCCTCTCGGGAATCGAACTTCGGACGCCAGCGCTAGAGGCGAAGCCTCTACTATTGCGCCACGGCGTGTGGTTTGTCTATTTGAGCGTAGCAGTGTAATTCGGTTTTTGTTCAGCACTCTTTGGAACTGTTGCTTTTTGTCTGCGCACTGCGTCAGTTCACGTGAGCCGCTGAATATGGTTTTATATGTCACTCGCTCGCTTCTAATTGTTTCGCTGCCTTCTTAATTATATAATGTATGTTTTCTTCAGCAGTTTTTGGAGCTCTTCCTGGTTTTCTACGTACTGCGTGATTACGTGGGAGGCGTGATGATGTCACACGAAACTCCGCCCCTCCACGGCTTTTGAGCTCAACTCCATTACAGTATATGCAGAAAAATAGCTTCCAGTTATGACCATTACGCGTAGAATTTCGAAATGAAACCTGCCCAACTTTTGTAAGGAAGCTGTAAGGAATGAGCCTGCCAAATTTCAGCCTTCTACCAATACGGGAAGTTGGAGAATTAGTGATGAGTCAGTGAGTCAGTCAGTCAGTCAGTGAGGGCTTTGCCTTTTATTAGTATAGATATGCTGGATTTGGCTGGTAATTTCAGAAAACTTGTGGGTTATGCATCCATTTTTACACAATGAAAATCACAACATATTACTGTTGGAGCAATAACAACTTATTAAGACATGAGTAGTGTGATCAGCCCCAACATTAATGTGACAACTTTCCAGATTCAAAAATCATGAAAAATATCCAGCACTGAGTGAAAAAGCCCTTAACACTAGAATCCCTGAAGCCTATGAAAAAAAAAATGAAGACTTTAGTCCAAATATCAAAAACGTGTGCTTTTATTCATTCAAATCAATTATTTGAAAATGCTATGCCATTTGAACATGACTTGTCATTTGAACATGCTTTTTTTCTTCTTCTATCTTGCCCATACTGTAATTAGTCTGTCTGCATTTTCAATTCTATGCATCATAATACAGAGTACATAACGTGGTATAGGGTTTTCAAACAGTGACGTTTTCATGTATGTATGTGTGTGTGCACAAGAGAAGCAGAGACAGATTCGATCTCATTCAAGAGGTTACTTGAACATAAAATAATCACTTCCGCAGATGTATAACGAAACAATTGTGCTCTTATTCAAGAATTAATCTGAACAACAAAAAATTCAAGTTACAACAAGATACCAAACAGATAAGATTCCTCAGTATTTCTGTGTCTGCTTACACCCCCCTTCAGCGATATCTTTTACAGGTAGCAAAACTTTACCCTTGCAGTTACAGACTGAACACAAAGGCTTCTTCTTTTTGGGCGTATACACCATCAGCACAACACTGCAAAATCTGAACACTAGTGTGGTGAATTGCTCGCGTACTAAAGTACTATAACTGCAGGTGGAAATCCCATTTTACTTGTTGTGCCAAGCAGAGTTGCGCTGCGGTGCAGTAGTCTATTAGCCAGCGAAACCGCTGTGAAGAAGCGGTCTGTTGTTACGGTTCTGCCTTTGTCCAGTCTGATAGCGGCCACAGGATATCGTATCTTTGATTGCCGGTACAACAAATAATTCTGACTAGGGATCAATCATAGTACCAACTGAGGTCATCACTGCTCTTGTGAAAAGAATGGAGAGAAACAGCATCAACTTAGAGAGAAAGAGAGAGAGGCAAGTTCGTTGTACAATGTGAACATCACTGAGACAATAAAACTGAACAATAAAAAAAGGGACGACTTTTACAAGTAGCCAAAATTTACACCGGGTGTTACAGACTAAAATCAAATGCGTGTTTTTATTATTTTATAGTAATAATAATAATAGCAGCTCACTACTCAAAACACGGAGCGCTGGGACTCGAACCTGAAACCTTTCAGGTTATAAGGCAGCAGCTCATAACTCTGCACCATTCAGGAATATGTATTTGCTTTCCGTCAATTGAAATATGAGCTTGGGTTTGTAACTCATTGACAGCAACCTGTAAATTGAATGCTTTTTTTTTTTTTACTTTGAATAAAAGCACATGTTTACTTAATATTTGGATTAAAGTCTTCACACATTATACACTTCAAGTCATTATTAGTATAACATGGAAGAACTTTCAGCTTTAGGTATGTGTTCAGCATTTCTTGCCTCGCATTTCCTTTCATCCTACACTTACCGAGATCTTTGTAGACATAGAACACACATGAAATGCATGTGTTTCAAATAACAATATACTGTATTATTTATCCTATACAACTCCAGGCACCTCACACACAGATAAGGAGCTTTGGCTTGAGCTGGAAGAACTAAACCATCCATCCCCAACCCCCAAATGCCTGAGTTGACCTGTGGCAGTGGGGGAGATGGGATAGCACACTGCTTGCTGCATGTGCTGATTGACACATTTACAAAACAAAAGACACTGATGGAGAGGTGCGAAGGAATTTAAGGTGGGCTGGGATTATGCTTTTTTCGTAGGCTTCAGGGATTCTAGTGTTAAAGCACCTTTTCCTTTCCACACAAGATACACTACACCTTCTGCGTTTACTATTAAATTATATGGTTATATTTAATATGTATGTAACCGATAAACTGTTAAGTATAACTTATTTTTCATTAGTAATACCTAAAAATTTACATCTCATCTGGCAACTAATTATCAAATTGCATTATTGAATATATCCCTATTAATCTACTGAACTAAAAAAAGTTAAGGGCTTATGACACTGTTTTGCTACATGTAAGATGGCAGTCCGTAACTTATATCAGTTGGAAAAGTGGTCATTGGATTAAAATGGTTGGTGACCGCTGTACTAGAGGATTACAAATCATGCCATCTGTACTATATGCTGAACGTTTTTGGTTAGTAGTATTAACTTACCATTCAGCATTTTGCTGTAGTCAAAAGTACTTTGGGTTATCACATAGGGAATGACTTTTTGATAGAGGCACAGAACTTGAAGTATCACAGCTTTCAAGAGAATGACACCTGAATTGCTCAAGTCTAAAATAAGATGAAAACATACATAGAACAAAAAACAATTAGATAACTTTGATCTGTAAATCAGAAAAAAATGTCTATTAAAGGGGACTAGGATTCCGCAAAAGGATTTCTCCCCTTGATTAATATAGCTGTAAGCAATAAGGCACTCGTGTTTATTAAATTTTCTACTATTCTGCTTGAACATTAAGTTTAAAAGGAACATTTTCCTATTGCTTTATTAACATGCATGCACATTCTATACATTCAGAGTTGAGACAATTACTTTGCAAATATATTTTTGTGTTGGTGACAACACAAATTATGCAAATATGGCATGCTGGCTTGCCATTAAAAAAACTGACATTTAAAAGGTTTGTGATCAACAAGAGTATTTCACTATACAAATTACTGCAAAGCTGTTATAAAGGCACATGCCTCTATGAGCAACAAGCCTTCACTGGTTAAAAGGTTTGCTGCAAAACCTAAATGAGAATTCTTACACAAAACAACTGTTGGTGGGATGTTTGAGATAGAACTAGAATAAATGTCTTTAGTTTAAAAAGAAAAATAAAACAAAACATTAAAGGTTCTTTCATTTAAAATTTTCCTCTTAAGGGATTTGCCTCTGCCACTTACCATGCTCCTTGAATTCAGCTCCTTTACCATTTAAAGATTTGTATTGACTTCCTTGTTCTGTTTGGTTTTCATTTTGTTCTTTCTTAGTTAATGATTGCCATATAGCAACTATATTAGTTATGTCCGGAAACATCTAAGCATAAAATTAAATAAAAAATTAGTGCAAGGAAAAAAAAAAGATACAGCTAAATTAAGCATATACACAACAAAAAAGTTGCATATTTAGAATTTCTAAAAAATTGTATAACAAGTATATTCCTATAATTAATAATGCAACATTCTTTCACCAGTACTACAGAACCTCACAATTAAAAAGAATTGGCAAACTTCTAACTTAGAAAAAAACTCATTATAGTACTTCAGATAAGAGAACAGTTTAAAATATCTACATTTATTACAGCGTCCTTGTTCAGTAAACAAATGCTTTGAAAATGTTTTTTTTTCCCCAAAGTAGTCTGATAATCTGTGGCAACATTAGGATGTGTGGAAGTAGTGATAGTTTTTTGAAATGCACTGGGTCCCTAAAAATGCTACACTGAGACATTACTTGGTTTCAGTGAAAAAAGCAACAAATTTGCATATTCTCTTGCATTACTATTTTAGAAAATAGACATGAAAAAATGTCTGTTTTACCAAATCAATATTAAAATAGGTAAACACAGAAAAACATTCCAATATTAAAATGTATGTTATTTTTTTTATGTGCTTTCTGGTAGGGGTTGGTGGGGGTAGGCGTAATAAAAGACAGATTCACAGCTGGGAAGAAGTTCCACGAAATTACAGTTGCAAAACTCTGGCCAATGCAGAGATACTACTGATTTGTATATGAAATACATTTTCTGGAAGTCAATATTTGCGAGATATGCAAGCTAATTCAGTACATTAAGATGGTCCCTGAAGTGGTAGCTGGTCTGCACTGAAACAGAGAATTGGAGGAACTAATCTAGATTCCATACTGGGAAATGGAACAGCTGGAGAAAACAGAGACTGAGGCAGTAGGGTAAGCAGATCATACTGTTTATGGCATAAACCCCAGAATTATAGTAGTCCAACTGCTTTGAGCGAATTTGCTGTGTAGGATTTTTAGTCAGTCACCTCTAAACGCAGAAAGAAAATAAGGGCACCATCCTCTGATTGGAGAATATAAAAATATCATTTACATCAAGAGTTAAAGCCGATTCTGTACTTTGACTGAGGTGAAGGCCAGATGAAAATTTTTTCGCACAGACCATTTTTTTTTTTTTAAGGTATATGAATCTTAAAATGAAATTTGTTGTGGCTTTTTCTTGGCATCTCAACAAATGATTCTGGCAGACTTGTGGCCGAAATCTTGGTTGGTCTACCTGACCGTGGCTTGGTAACAACAGAACTCTTAACTTTCTATTTTTTTTTTAACCAGAGTTTAAGCACTACTGACAGGCATTTGCAGAGATTTTGGATATCTTTTTATATCCTTTTCCTGATTTATACAATTCAACAACCTTTTCTTGCGGGTCCTTTGACAGTTCTTTTCTCTTCCCCCCATGGCACAGTATTGAGCAAATTCACTGGAGCTCTGCATAAATTTAAATTGGCTGCTTATACACAAGACTCTGTGTGTATATTATTTGCCCCAACATTCAAGGATATGTAAACTTTTGATCTTTTCCATATGGGTAATTTTAGTTATCATTATGATTTAAAAAGAGCAAAAACAATTACGTGTTAATACATTATTTTGCCTGAGCTCACTCCCTAATTAAAAGGAAAGCTTTCTGCAGGATTACTTATATTTTCCAAACATTGGCCAATATTTCACAAATTCTGCCAAGTTATGTAAACTTACAAGAACATCTGTAAATAAGAGTAGAAAAACTACAAGAACCACAAATTTAAAAGTAAACATTAGACTCTGAGAAGTACAGTTACTATTACAGTTCCAAATATACACAGAGTAAAAGGTATATAGACAAATAATAAATGAAGTCACAGTGAGAATTACAGTCAATGCAATGGTCACGAGTTCCACATGGTTAATGTATAATTGTGTGGCTATGTGTGGTTGATGCAGAAGTTCATTTCAATCAGTGACGTTTCTGTTATAGGAAGGGACAGTGATTGCTTTGGGATAAAATCTGTTCTTCAGTCTGTTAGTGAAGGCATGCAGGGCTTTGAAGCGCAAGCCAGAAGGCAGATAAATGAAAATGCTATGGACGGAGTGGGTTGTATCTCTACAAATGCTGTTTGCTTTTCTGCTGCAGCGGATATTAACGATATCTTCCAGCGATGGTAGCTGAGTGCCAGTAATTCTGCGAGCAATTTTGAGGATACGCTGGAGGACCTTCCTGTTCTCAGAGGTGCAGCCAGACTACAATGCTGTAATGCAGAATGTGATGACAGACTCTATGGTGCACCCATAGAAGTTAACCAGCAGCTTTTGTGGGAGTTGTTCCTTCTTCATGCTCCTCAGAAGACATTTTTTTGGCCATTGCTGTCATGTTTGTTGTCCATGACCGGTCCTCCTGGCTGATGTGGACCCCCAAGAATCTAAACACTGGACTGCCTCTTGCCGTTAATGCTGATGGAATTGTGACTGCTGCAGTTCAGTCTCCTGAAGTCTAGAATCAGTTCCTTTGTTTCCTTGGAATAGAGTACAAGTTTGCGATTCTGGCTCCAGCTATCCAGATTCTCGACCTCTTCTACATAAGCTACTTCATTACTATTGGAGATCAGGCCTATCACAGCAGTTTTGTCTGTAAACTTTATAGTGATGTTAGTATCATGGGCAGATTTGAAGTCGTTTGTAAAGAAGGGAAGTCAATGGACACGTCAAATTAATTGAAATTTCAAATGTCAAAAAATTCTTGCTGCTTTAATTTTCAAATCAAAGTGTGTTTGTACAGTGCATTCAGAAAGTATTCAGACCCCTTTACTTGTTTTGTTATTTTGTTATGTTACAGCTTCATGCCAAAATCATTTAAATTATTTTTTCCCTCATCAAGCAACACTCAATGCCTCAGAAGAAAAAGTAAACACAATTTTAGAAACACTTGCAAATTTATTAAAAACAAACTGAAATATCACATTGACACAAATGTTCAGACCCATTACTATGACACATGAGATCTGGTTCAGATGCATCCCATTCGACTGATCACTGTTGAGATAAATCCACAATATTGTTTGGGATCACCCTGTGGTAAATTCTATTGATTTGACAAGATTAGGAAAGGCACAACACCTGTCTACATAAGATCTTACAGCTGGTAATAGGCACATTTACTTGTGCCTTAATAGGTTTGTCACAGGAACCTGGTTTCTAAAATGTCACTTAAACCCTTACACAAGTTACAGAAACAGAGTTAATGGACTCCGAGAAATCTGGTTAACAGAGGTATATTCTTCTTCACACATAACCTGATGTGGCCATGTGAAGCCTTAACAGGGTTACTATTAAGGAATTTGTAGTCTGCACATGTCTGTTGCACTCCAGAGGCAAATGTTTAAGCAATCACATTATTCATTCTAACGGCTGAAATTCTATTTCTCAATATTTCAGAAATGACTAAATGTATACTGATTACCCAAATGTACACTGCTAAACTCAGCAACATAATCAGGAAAGCAGTAGAGTAAAATGTTAAAATTAAAAATAACTGCATTATTATTGCACTGGGAGTAGGGCAAGAAGCACACATACTGGATACATCTGCAGGGCTCTTTTGCACAGCCAGACAGAAAAGAGTGTGCTGTATGCAAACTATACAACAGAAATAAAGCGTCAATTTGACTAAACATGTTTATAAAACACAAGCAAATTATCACTGGTATCATGCTTATTTTTGTAATCATGGTGGTCAATTAATTCATTTGACTGTTTATTGCACAGTTTAATGAAATTGGAGCATATTGACAAAGGAAAACTCCAGAAGATTACTTGCCCATGTAAATGCAGATTTTTAAAGAAACCAGGTCTCTGCCTTAACCAGTTATGTGTATGCACATAAAGTCAATGTATTTTAGAGCAAAAATGAAGTCAATCCATAAGGTCAAAGGAATTGTCTACAAAGCTTAAAGACAGGATTATGTCAAGGCACAGATCTGGGGAAGGCTACAAAAAATTGGTATCACATTGAAGGTTCCAAGAACACAGTAGCCTTCATAATTCTTAAATGGAATGAGTTTGGAGCAAACATTTCTAGAGCTGGCTGCTTAGTCAAACTGAGTAATCAGGGGAGAAGGGAACTTGGAAAAAAGATGTGATCAAAAACCCAATGGTCACTCTGGCTGAGCTCCAGAGAACCTGAGGAGATGGGAGAATCTTTCTGAAACATAACCAACACTGCAACACACAACTGATCTCAGCTGGTGGAGTGACCAGACAGAAGTCTCTTCTCAGTAAGAAACACATAGAAAGCTCCTTTGGAGTTTGCAAGAAAGCACCTAAATGACTCACAAACTGTGAGAAGCAAGATTCTCTGGTCTCACCAAACCAATATTACTCCATCTGGCCTTAACTTTAAGTGCCATGTCTAGAGGAAACCAAGCACCACTCATCACATTGTGCAATACCATTTCAACGGAGAAGCATGGCAGTGACAGCATTATGTTGTGGGGTTGTTACTCAGCAGCAGGGACTGGGAGACTAGTCAGGGTCATGGGAATCCTAAATTGAGCATCTCTGGAGAGACCTGAAAATTGCTGTCCACCAACAGTCTTTATTTAAACGGACAGAGCTAGAATGGATCTTCAGAGAAGAACAGCAGAAAATCCCCAAATCCCGATGTGCTAAGCTTGTTGCATCACACCCAAGAAGACTCCATTCTGTAATTGCTGCTAAAGCTGTTTTAATGAAGTACTAAGTACAGGGTCTGATTACTTGTGTGAATGTGATATTTCAGTTTTGTTTCTAATTAATTTGTGGCAGAACGGCTTCCGCGATCTAGTAATCCTCGGAGCTATGTTGTCAGGAGATACATGCTCCTGGTAGGGTTTCCCAAGGCAAACAGGTCTGAGGTGAAAATCCAGACTAACTGAGATCCCACATGGAAATCAAGGATTGGCAAAGGGTACCCGGGGCCCCACCCTGGAGTCAGGCCTGGGGTAGGGGCTCACTGGCGAGCGCCTGTTGGCTAGACCTTTGACCACAGGGCCCAGCCGGGCTCAGCCCAGAGGAGCAACATGGCTCCGCTCTCTTGTGGTCCCACCACCTGCAAGAGAGGCCATAGGGTCGGGTGCAATGTGATATGGGTGGTGGCTGAAGGTGTGAACTCTGACGTTCCGACCCTCAGTTGCCGAAACTAGCTCTTGGGACATGGAATGTTACCTCTTTGGCGGGGAAGGAGCCTGAACTGGTGTGAGAGGTTGAGAGGTACTAGATATAGTCGGACTCACCTCTACGCAAGGTCTGGGCTCTGGAATTATTCATCTTGAGAGGGGCTGGACTTTGTTCCACTCTGGAGTTGCTGTGGGTGAAAGGTGTCAAGCAGGGGTGGGCTTGCTTATGGCCCCCCAGCTCGAGGCCTGCATGTTGGGGTTCTCCCCGTTGGATGAGAGGGTTGCTTCCCTGTGCCTTTGAGTTGGGGGAAGAAATCTGACTGTTTGCACTTATGCGCTGAACAACAGTTCGGAGTACCCAGCCTTCTTGGAGTCCCTGGAAGAAGCGCTGCAAGGTGCAGCTCCTGGAGACTCTATCGTCCTGCTGGGAGACTTAAAACGCTCACATCGGCAACGACAATGAAACCTGGAGAGGTGGGATTGGGAGGAACGGCATCTCTGATCTAAACTCGAGTGGTTTTCAGTTGTTGGACTTCTGTGCTGGTCATGGATTGTCCATAACGAACACCATGTTTGAGCATAAGGGTGTCCATAAGTGCACTTGGCGCCAGGATGCCCGAGGTCGCAGCTCGATGATCGAGTTTGTAATCGTGTCTTCGGATCTGCGACCTTATATCTTGGACACTCGGGTGAAGAGAGGGGCTGAGCTGTCAACTGATCACCACCTGATGGTAAGTTGGATCAGATCGCAGGAGACGCTGCCGGATAGATCAGGTAGACCCAAACGTATAATGAGGGTCTGCTGGGAACGTCTGGCGGAGGAACAGGTCAGAAAGATCTTTAAGTGCCACCTCTGGCAGAACTTCAACCTCATTCTGAGGGAGGCGAAGGACATTGAGTTTGAATGGGACATGTTCCGAGCCTTCATTGTCGAAGCAGCAGAACGGAGCTGTGGCCGCAAGGTTGACCAGTGGGACTCCAGAGGCAGCTGAGGGGTACCAGTGGACCAAGGGTGTGGTGACATTGGCTGTTACAGATGCAAAAACTCGGACATGGGAGGAGTTCGGGGAAGCCATGGAAAACGACTTTCGGTCAGCATCAAGAAGGTTCTGGCAAACCATCAGGCGCTTCAGGAGGGGAAAGCGGTGCTCCACCAACACTGTGTACAGTGGAGATGGGGCCCTGCTGACTTCAACTGCATACGTTATTAACCGGTGGAAGGAATACTTCGAGGATCTTCTCAATCCCACCAGCATGTCTTCCTTAGAGGAAGCAGAGCTAGAGGACTCCGGGGGGCCGTCCATATCAGGGGCCAAGGTAGTTAAAAAGCTTCAAGGTGGCGGGGCCCCTGGGGTGGACAAGGTTCACCCTGGGTTCCTCAAGGCTCTGGATGTTGTGAGGCTGTCCTGGTTGACACGTCTCTGCAACATCGCATGGACATCAGGGGCAGTGTCTCTGGATTGGCAAACTGGGGTGGTGGTCCCCCTTTTTAAGAAGGATGGCTGTAGGATGTGCTCCAACTATACGGTGATCACACTCCTCAGCCTCCCCGGTAAGGTCTATTCAGGGGTGCTGGAGAAGAGAGTTCGGATGATGGTCAAATCTCGGATTCAAGAGGAACAATGCGGTTTTCGTCCCTGCCGTGGAACAGTGGACCAGCTCTACAACCTGGCCAGGATCCTGGAGGAAGCTTGGGAGTTTGCCCAACCAGTCCACATGTGTTTTGTGGATTTGGAGAGGAGCCAGTTGAGGTGGCTCGGGTATCTGGTCAGGAATGCCCCCTGGACGCCTCTCTGGGGGGGTGCTACGGGCATGCCCCACTGGGAGAAGGCCACGGGGCAGACCCAGGACACACTGGAGGGATTATATCTCCCAGCTATTCTGGGAATGCCTCGGGGTCTTCCCAGAGGAGCTAATGGAGGTGGCCAGGGAGAGGGAGGTCTGGGCTTCCCTGCTTAAGCGGCTGCCCCCGCGACCCGTCCTTGGATAAGCAG
This sequence comes from Polypterus bichir lapradei, assembly GCA_026402145.1. Taxonomy (NCBI): domain Eukaryota; kingdom Metazoa; phylum Chordata; class Cladistia; order Polypteriformes; family Polypteridae; genus Polypterus; species Polypterus bichir. The sequence goes on along the minus strand of JANRMT010028174.1, from coordinate 171,988,671 downwards.
TGGATAACGGATGGACGGATGGAAGAAAATAAAATTTAAAAAAAAAAACTGCTTTTGCTTAGTAATTTTGGAGTGATAACTGCTGTGGAGTGTGGGGAAAAGTATATTTAAAAGATTTTAGCATAAAATTGCAACATGAAATGCCAAAAGGGTGAAGGGGTCTGAATAATTTGTGAAGATACTGTGTATCATGCAAAAACAACTACTGTGAACACCATGTCTGTCTGTATAAAACTACTTGGCTCACAGTGGACAAATTTTATTTAATTTTGGTAGACTTATTCTTCAAGCAAGTGACACTTATCTAGAAAAGAATGTAAAAGGAAAGGCATTATGTAATTCCGAGTTAGTATTTACAGTTTTTACACTAAAAAAAGTCATGGCTACATTACACACGCATAATAATTATTCAGTATATTTTACCTTGAGACAGAGATTTTAGGTCTTCAAGAAAGTCTTTCGAAAACATTACATTTAAGAAATTTTAACGGCAATTAGCCACAGAACCTCTACAATAAACAACTAAACACAGGAAATCAATTTACATCGCTTGAATACGAATCTGTTGTCTATGAAAGTTACTGAATTATCAATCCCAAGCCTACATGGGCTATATTTTCAACTACATGACATTGCAAACTACTGTTAAAAAGCATGTATTTTCATGTAGTCTGCTAACAAATGGTATTCTATTATGATTACTTTTTTTGAATATGTTAAGTGAATAACAGAAGTAACGAAAAATGTAAAAAAAATTTGAAATACGTTATCTAAGTCATCAAACACACATGAATATTATGTCATATGTACATTTTCTAACTTGTTTAGATTTATTACAACTTTAAGGATACTTGTGTGAATACAACATATCACTATTAATAATAACCTTAAATTTAAATGCTAGGTTTATTTAAAATTTATTGGAAACAGCACGGTTTTCAAGCTTCCTCACATAACTGACCAGATTTTCTTATTGCTTACTAATTTGTACTATTCATGAATTTGCAACTGAATTGAACAGCAATAATTAATCATGGCTGGATGTTGCATAGCATTCGCTCCCCTACCATCCAAATGTATGTCATTTGCACTTTCTCCGCCTTTAACATATTGTAGTTTGATTTCAAATAAAAACAAAACATAACTTAATTTGGCAATTAAGCATGCTGTTTTAGCAACACCAATAACTATATACAGTGGAACCTCGGTTTGCGAGCATAATTCGTTCCGGAAACATGCTCGCAATCCAAAGCACTCGTATATCAAAGCGAATAAGAAATAATGGAAACTCAGATGATTCGTTCCACAACCCAAAACTATTCATATAAAAATGATTAATACAAAATATAAAGTAAAATACATAATACAAATTAACCTGCACTTTACCTTTAAAAAGAATCATGGCTGGTGTGAGTTTCTAAACTCATATGGGATTCCACCCAACGGGACGACACGCGGAAGAGCGTCCCAAAGCAATCACAGTCTCCCAGCGCTGCAGCAGTTCGCCGTATAAGCGCATCCAAAAAGATCGCAGACATGCTATAAGCGCCTGTCGTCAATGGGTCATACAAGGAACATTATAAAGATCCCGCTACAATAAACAACAGCGCCGTTGCTGTTTCAAGCTGAATAAAGCTGGTGTTAAAGTACTGAGACTCAGCTTCGTGTTTTGGGGAGCAAGATGGGGACTCGCACTTCACAGCACACACACACACAGTCACAATGCTGTAGTAAACAGTATACGCTCGTATGGATGTGGACTATATGAGTGAGGCACACAGACTCAGACGGAGAATAGGAGACGATTGCCAGAGAGAGAGAGAGAGAGAGAGAGAGAGAGAGAGATAGACACGCACTGGGCGAGCAAGCGAGCGAGATAAGGAGAGAGAGAGAGACGCGCTGGGCGAGCGAGCGAGATAAGGAGAGAGAGAGAGAGAGACACGCTGGGCGAGCGAGCGAGATAAGGAGAGAGAGAGAGACGCGCTGGGCGAGTGAGCGAGATAAGGAGAGAGAGAGAGAGAGACGCGCTGGGCGAGCGAGCGAGATAAGGAGAGAGACAGAGACGCGCTGGGCGAGCGAGTGAGATAAGGAGAGAGAGAGAACCACCATCAGCTCAGTTGTGATCACATGACGCTCAGCAGACAAAGTGTATCCATACTACTCGTATTGCAAGACATCGCTCGTTTATCAAGTCAAAATTTATTAAAAATGTTTGCTCGTCTTGCAAAACACTCGTAAACCAAGTTACTCGTAAACCGAGGTTCCACTGTAATCCCATGATGATGCGTTTCCAATAACGCAATACATGTTGTTTCATTAGTTGCTTGACACACAAATATCTGGGCAAAGTGGAAATTCTGAAACACTAACTAAATTTTATTTTGGAATGAACATATTGAGCAACTCATTTTTTCACAGATGTAGATTGATACAGTGGAACCTCGGTTCACGAACGTCCCGGGTCACGTACAACTCGGTTCACGACCAAAAAGCTCGCCAAACTTTTACCTCGGTTCACAACCACACACTCGGTATACGAACAAGCCAGTTTCCCTTGCCTCCTAAGCTGAGAGAGAGAGAGCGCAAGAGCGAGCGAGCACGTGCCTGCTGGGGAGGGGGAGGAGGAGATTGCTGCAGTGTTTGCTGAACAAGCCAGTTTCCCTTGCCTCCTAAGCTGAGAGAGAAAGAGAGCGCAAGAGCGAGCGAGCACGTGCCTGCTGGGGACGGGGAGGAGGAGATTGCTGCAGTGTTTGCTGAACAAGCCAGTTTCCCTTGCCTCCTAAACTGAGAGAGAGAGAGAGAGAGCAAGAGCGAGTAAGCACGTGCCTGCTGGGGAGGGGGAGGAGGAGATTGCTGCAGTGTTTGCTGAACAAGCCAGTTTCCCTTGCCTCCTAAACTGAGAGAGCAAGAGCGAGCAAGCACGTGCCTGCTGGGGAGGGGGAGGAGGAGGTTGCTGCACGTGTTTGCCTGTAGGCAGCCTGAGAGAGAAAGAGAGCTGCCTGGCTTTTTCATTTAAGCAAAGCCGCTCCTTGTTTTCAATAAGACGTGCACTCTCTTTGTGCTCTACAGTATTTCGTGTGCTTTTGCAGTTAACTATGGCTTCTAAGCAAGTGAAGAGAGGTCAAAAGAAAGTTTTGAAGAAAATTGAAATCGAAGTAAAGAAAGAAATTACAAGAGGTGGAAAAACTGTTTACCAGTTTACTCATTTACCAATCTGAGAACCCTCGTGCTTTCAAGCAGCACAATGTAAACAAAGCCAGACTGCCAGTAATGTGGAGGGTCACAAGAACTTTCTTTTTGGAATGGCTGCATGAGGCTTTCACTCCCACCAGCTAAACAGCTAAAAGCACCAGAAACCCAAGAAATCACAAGAGAGAAAACACCTGAAGGAAAACACTTCATGCCAGAACTCGTCTCATGCAAGGTTAGTTTTCTTGGTGGTTTTTGTATTACGGATTTTTCAAAAGTTAATTTTTTAGTTCATAATGCGATTTGTTGCAATGTTATTTTTCTCTTTTTTCAAATGTTCGCTTTTTTCCTTGTGCTTAAAACTCATTAAAAAAATTGTTTACATGGAGGACTTCATCGTGTGATTTGTTGCAATGTTACTTTTTTGGTTGCTTGTGAGTTGGTTTTTAAATGCAGTTCGGATTTGTGCGATGTTTTTTTCTGCTGTGCTTAAAACTCATTTTAAAAACATTGTTTACAGCGATCAGGCTTTAAGTTTAATAGCGTGATCTCCTGCAATGTTACTTTTTTGGTTGCTTGTGAGTTGGTTTTTAAATGCAGTTCGGATTTGTGCGATGTTTTTTTTTCTGCTGTGCTTAACTCATTTAAAAAAAAAA
>JANRMT010028174.1:171968938-171984726 GCA_026402145.1 Polypterus bichir lapradei | reverse complement strand
AGAGAGAGAGAGAGAGAGCGCGTGTGAGCCAGGCTGCTCCTGTAGCTGAGGTAGGGAGGGAGGGGCTTTGGTGGTGTGTGTGCTACAGAGAGAGAAAGAGAGAGCGCGAGCGAGCCAGCTCGTGTAGCTGATCAGGGAGCCTGGGTGTTTTGTGTCAGTGTTATTCAATGTTTTTACATTAGTTTACTATTACACTGTGCATTCTATGGTGTAATTAACTATATTTGTGCTTAATCTTTACATATTTTTACATATTTACATACAGTTTGTACGGTCTGGAACGGATTAATTGTATTTGCATACAATCCTATGGGGGGAAACTGCTTCGGTTCACGACCAACTCGGTTTACGACCAAAGTTCTGGAACGAATTATGGTCGTGAACCGAGGTTCCACTGTATGTGTGTGGGTGGCACCATGTCCAGCGGTGCCTGCCTGATGCTTTGTGCAGCTACAGTAGTCATCCTCTCCTGATTTTCCTGAAATGGATAAGTTGGTTACAATAAGTACTCATGGTTGGACTCATAACTGTAGGTAATGTTCATTACAGTCCGTGGATGAATGCTAAACAAACTCTTATTTTTTGTACTATGTATCATGCAGTATTAAACAAATCTGGACATCATTTTTACTCCCTTAATCAAATGCTACAGAATACAATGATTGTAACTGATCACATCATCACACTGTCAAAGCAAACATAAATTATGTAGGTGTTTTATTTCTGAACCAATTCCATAAACAGATACAAGTGTTAGTAATGAAAGCGTTTTTTTTGCCTCAGAAATGCAGCATGATGATTTACATGCTCCTTGAAGTATAACTGCAACTATGACAGCTTCTCTCTCTCTCTCTCTCTCTCTCTCTCAAAATACTCTTGCTCTTTCTGTCTTTTTACTTTTGTGTTTACTCACATCTTATCTAGCAAATACTCAGGAACTGCTAGTAGTATGCATACCACAGGTCGAGAACCACTATTTTAACCTATTCAGCATGAAAACAATATTGGTGAATAACAAAGTAAACTCTGCTTTACTCAAATAATGAAAATGCACCTTTTAATTTTCGTGCAATTGATTGTGTGCACTGAAGACAAATATTTTCACTATTCACATTTGTGTCTAATGTAAAAATGTTACTTAAACTTATTGTATTTAAATTAAAGCTGGGAATCGACAAAAAAAATAAATTCCCTAAATGTATGTAATTAATCATCATTAAATCGCATGTAACATTAAAACATGTAATTATAAAACTAATACATAAATCATTAAGTAAATACACACTGAATCGCAAATTTAATGCAAAATGAACACAAAGGAAAAAAAATAATGGTGCAATTTAAATTTAAACAATAACCTTAAACTTTAACTTTTAACAAAATACTACTTGAGAAAGTACAACCTGAATTTAAATGTCTTCCTAAAAGGTAAGTTGAAAAGAAGGCAATAAGAAAACAAGGGCAACATATTAATTATAAAATTGGCATAGTATATGAGACACAGACATGTCAAAGTAAAAATTAAACAATCGAAAAAATTATTGACTTTGAATGCACTGCTAAAGACTGATTTAATTGAAAGAGTAAGTATTTCTTAAAAAGGCATGCATTACAAATTGTGTTAAAACACCATATACTATCCTTGATTGGTCATCACCTTCAACGACTTGATAATCAAACTCTACACATGCGTTTTTCATTTGGTGCATCATGGAAATAACAGTGTAGTGCCCCTGGGTCCTGACCTTCAGAGAGACATTCACTTCAGGTGGTTGAGATCTATCTGAGGAGGATGGGACTACTTGAAGAAGTCGACATAAAAGCAACTTTGTGATCACCGTTTTGCAGACGCAGCACTTATAAAGCACTTTAGCAGTCAGTAGACATGTCAGGGCTCCATCTGCCTGGATGCATGTTCACCAGTGACTCTTGCAAAGCTGAGGGACTGTGGGCATATGAGTTGCCTTTGACCCCGGGTCAGTATGGTGAGGCAGAGAGAGGACCAACTATATGAGTGGGCAAAGGGAAGAAGAAGTTGGAATTTGTATCCAAAATGTTCAATAAGTACTGTGTCTGCGAACAGCAATCTTCGAGCCGTTTTTTGACACTCCCCTGTCCTACACCATTGGACAGTTTAGCACATGTATAACCTTAATGCTTTTGTGGTTGGTAGAATCGTGGTGTGTTTTGGGATTATTTGGGTTAAGAATAGTGTGCCACCAAAGAAAAACGACTGAAAAACACTACTCTACCTACACCTTCGCTCATTTCAGTAAAAAGTTCTCCATAGCTGCTATCTCGCTGGCACCGTGCATTACTTGGATGGTTATGTTGATAATCATGACACTTCTATTTCATAGAATTTTGTCATTATATTAGGGCAGTCAGCACTGTAAGCTGGCTGAGAGACTGGCAAGTTAAATGAGTACTAAAGACTTAGTTTGGTTTTAATGCTACTCAAAGATAACTTATTTAGCACTTATGTGATACGACATTGATTTGATCTTCTTACAGAAACATGAAAACGAAAAAAAAAAAGTAAATTTTACCTTTGCAACTTTTCTCTAGCATTGCACTATAACTGTCATAAATACTCCTCCCTACCCGCGTCAGTATGTAAAAATCAAGAAAATGAATACCAGTGCTACTTATTGCCATGTAGTGTATTGCTTTGAATCGCGTAATACAAAATGTTACACCTTTAAATTAATTTGATTTGAAGGTAGTATATAAATATGGTACTGGATGTGTATGTAATTCTTTAGGTACATACGTAACTTATTTGTATTATTGTTTCATAATTTAAAAAAAAAAAAACAAAAAAACAACAAACAAACATGAAAATGCTGCCCTAACCAAAGCAATGCCTTATTACTTGGATGCAACAATATTTTTAATGCATTAAGCAGGACATATTAATCGCAGAAATTAACGTGTTAACTTTCCCAGGCCTAATTTAAACTGAACATATCTAGTCTATACATTTTTCTGACTCACTGCAGATATATGTCCTATCTGACTTAAGTTTTTTATAATTTTGTCTGCAACTTAATGTTTGACAACAGTTAAGTGAGGATTAAATATTATTTAGCTTCTCTGAAAAACAGTCTTTTATAGCAAGACTTAATGTTACTATGACACAAAGTAAAATATTTTAAAAATGGGTGTATGTGTTCTTATTTGTTTTTCTACTAAACAAAAATGCCTGCTTTTTTGGTAAAAAAATATTTAGTTACTAGCCATGTGCGCCCAACTACGTTAAAGTTGTCTGTGAAGGGCTCCCTGTTTAAACGCGGGTGCCAGTCATGAACTAAGCCCTTCGTCGCACAGCATTATGATTTTTTATAAGGGAAACAAAATTACAAAAGAAAACCCTTGGACATTGATTTGATAGGAACGGCCTACTCGGAATCACTGTCCAAATCATAATTATGTGTTGGTGTAGGAGTATTTCTGCATCTGTCCGTTCACAGTCCGTCTCGTTTTCACGACGCTGTCGTTTCCTCTCACGATCTCTTCTCAACCTTTCTCCAATCTCGCAGGTTGCTTTGTGGCAATCCAAAGAGTAAGGCAATATACACAGAGCAATGGTTATAAAAGGGGGACACATTGGTATCCAGGCTCTTTAAAGCATAAATAGGGATCACTTCACTGACATGTGAGCAGGCCACGGTACAACTGTGAGACGCGCAGCACTCGCTGGCTACAACGTAATAATAATAATTTCCGGAACGTGCTGTTACGTTGTCATTCATTTTACCCACTGTCTTTCTTTCTTTCATTCATATGTTACATAGGCACGTACCTTTTATCTTCGGCAATCTCATTCTCTAACCAGGCCTCATGAGCTAACAAGCGTAACACTGTCCACCACCCCTTTCGTTATTCCGGCACATTGTTGACATCCTTGAGTAACAACAACGTACTAAACTGGAAGGTGGTCTACGCATGCGTGGAATTCGCGGACAAACAGAGATCAAGATCTAAATGAAGATCTCTTTAGTTAATTTAAAGCACAACAATTTGTTTAGTTTGAATGTCTGTGTTTTGAGGTGTGACTGGAGTGCTACAGTCTTCAGTAGTATAAGCCTGGAGGAGATTCTTAATGCAATGCCTATGTATTAGCTGTCTCTCTACTGCAAACTAGTGCTTCTTCTTCTAATTCATTCGCGGACAAACAAAGATCAAGATCCAAATGAAGATTATATATAGAGATTTTTGTGTATGTTTGAATAATTCACTTAAGTGTTTCTTTACAAGTGCAAAATAACTATTTGGAGATGTGCAAAGAAAATGTGCTAACGATGCTGAAACAACTTTTTCCAGTACAGGTCTGAGTGTAACCAGAGCTGATTCGAGCAATAACAGATTGTAGAAAGCAATCTGCCTCCTAGAGAGTATCAGTACATTCCCAATGCGTACTTATTCAAACCTTGAAATTCACCTACACAAAATTTGTAACATCCTTTCTTAGTTTTTATGTAATAGTCCCAAAATAAGCCCCACATCACAAACCTTACAGAGAGCGTCTCGATAATTCTGCACAAAATCCTCCATCACACGCTTGCAATAGTGATCTGACCTGGAACAAAACTCCTGACTGAGGCAGTAATCAATATTCTTCTCAGCTCTCCGTAGCAAAAATGCAATAAAAGATAAGGTTGTGTGCTTCACTATTTTGTCATCATGCTGCAAGAAAAAAAAAATTACAGCCATTAATTAAAATAGTAAAATCTAACTGTTAATGTATAGGTATGCCTATACACATTCATAAAATACTGATGCTACAGCCTCACATGTAGATAAAACATGTTATGAAATGTAAATAATAGTACTTTATTTATTAAGTAAAAGAGACTGTTTATTGTTTGCAAGTGCATGCCTCATTGTCACAGTTAGCATTCAGCAAGCGAGGCATTGCAGTGATATGATTTGGGTTTACATACGCAGTTCATGTGAACGACGCAGCTGGGGCTAGTGAATGCAATTATTGAACGAAAAAATGCATGGGGTTAGTGTGTGCTAGTATTAGGATGCTTTTTTTCTTTTCTTAAGAGTTTATTCATGCTTATGGTTTTTTTTTTCCTTTTTCTTTAATAGGTGGATCCTCCCCAGAATGTGTAAGGAGATGACCGGGTGTTTAATTGTTTTTTCTGAAGGTAATGCACCTATTATATGTATGTATAAATTAATAAAGTGACTTTTACTGTGCCATCATTGACCAGTGCCTTACTTGGACTCTGTAACCTGCTCGCTACTGTTACTACTAAGACTAAGGGGTGTTTTGCTCACTTTTCTCCTGAACAAACACTATCTCTATTGATCTTAAGTGAAAAAATCACACTTCTCTGCATAAATATGCTTAAAGAGTGGTGAAGTATTGGTTATAACTATCTATCTATCTAATTAGGCTGATTTAAAAACACAAGTGCAGAAACAGAGTATAATGGCTACTTCAGTGTAGATAAAATAAGTTATTGTTTGAATCTCACTTTGATATTGTTTTATAATTTGCAATTTAATATTGATTTTTACTCATAGATTTTAGACCAATTCGATTCCCAGAAACAAAACGAAATTGGCTCCCAGTAGACAGATTTTGTTGAAATTTGGCACACTTATTCATCATGGAAACATGTCATGCAAGTTAAAAATTAAAAAAAAACCGAGATATCACGGCTAGAGCAGGCTGTGCAGATTTTTGAAATTTCAAAATCTCCCACTGAAAAGCATTGCTGAATTTTCAAACTTGTTTATCTTAAATTTGAGAAACAAAGCAACTACAATTACTGATTTACTGTTTCAAAGTCTTCTCAAGAGAGGTTACTTCAACTTGTATATGTTCCTTTCAGTCATTCAGAACCCCAGTACAAGTCTGTCAAATGCTGGGAGAGGTACGTGCATGTACACTAGTTGCATATACACCAGCTTACTTCTACTTCTGCCTTACATTAACTGTAAAATCAACATATCTGTTATCTAGACTAAAACTAAATTAACAGGAAAAAAATTATGGAAACGTTGGCCTTTAAGCATAGAGTGAACATTCATGACTTCAGTTTTTAAGTTACACTAAAAACAACCTCACAGCTGCATTATCTGCACATTATAATGTTTACATATTTCTCTGACACTATAATTTATTAGTGGGTGGCACGGTGGCACAGTGGGTAGAGCTGTTGCCTCGCAGTTAGGAGACCCGGGTTTGCTTCCCTGCATGGAGTTTGCATGTTCTCCCAGTGTCTGCGTGGGTTTCCATCGGGCACTCCGGTTTCCTCCCACAGTCCAAAGACATGCAGGTTAGGTGCTTTGGCGATTCTAAATTGTCCCTAGTGTGGGTGTGTGTGTGTGTGTGTGTGTGTGTGTGTGTGTGTGTGTGTGTGTGTGTGTGTGTGTGTGTCTTGCGGTGGGCTGGTGCCCTGCCCGGGGTTTGTTTCCTGCCTTGCGCTCTGTGTTGGCTGGGATTGACTCCGGCAGATCCCTGTGACCCTGTAGTTTGGGATATAGTGGGTTGGATAATGGATGGATGAATAATTTATCAGCTAAGCTCAGAACCTGCTCTCCATCACGGTCCAAATTGGACAACAATTTTAGCAAGAGATTTCTACAGGGATATTAACTCTCCATTGGGTACTACTTTCAAAAACGTTATGTTTATGAAATTTTAGAATAAAAAAAAAAAATTCTGTTTCAGTTGGAAGATGAACCACAACCTCCCCTTGAAACCTCTCAGTTGGATGATGAGCCACATCATCATCATTAATAATGTGGAAATGGCAAATTTACAGGGGAATATTATCTAACTGGGTTAACCTTGCAATTAGCAGAGTAGTACAAGAGCAGGGGCCTCATGCATAATGCTGTGCATAGAATTCACACTAAAACATGGTGTACGGACAAAACCGTAAATGTGCGTATGCACAAAAAAATCCAGACACATAAATCTGTGCGTAAGCCAACTTCCACGTTCTTCCACTACATAAATCCATCAGCGTGAAAAGAAACGCATGTGCACGCGCCTGCTGCCACTCCCCAACTCCTCCCAGAATTACACCTGGTTGCATGAATTGATATGCAAATCAATAAAAATAGCCCTTAAGCTCAGCGTTCTGTGAAAAGACAATGGCAAAAGCACGGGGGAAATACCAAGTGGAGGCAAAGAAAAATGTACTATTTGTTGGTTTAAAAGCAGTGATATAAACAAAAAAAGGAACTGAGTAACAGAGTGGCGGAGAAACTTGAAAGTTCAACTTCAGAAGGTCGCAAAGTGTCCGAAATAAATAAGAATTGGTCAGATATCAAAGTCGTCATGAAAAGACGAGTCGTAGCCCACTGTCTGAGTGTCATATGGAAGTGTATTAGGGTACAAAGAAAAGAAAAACAAAATAGGGACACAGTTGAAAAAAATGTCCAAATGTCAACTTTAACCTTGAAATTTCCACTTTAATCATGTATTTTATTTTATCATCAAAGTAGAAAGATATATTCTTCATCTTAGAATCATTTAATTTACTAGTTTCTCAGATCCCATCGTAACTACTGTAAAGTAGCATGTTAAATGTTTCTTTCTATGCATTCTTTTATGTGCTCTATGTGTGTGAATCACTATGTGCTCCTTAAACGGGCTTTCACTAATACATTACATTCATATTACAGGTCTCTGAACAATTTAAATATTAAGATGTATACTTGATATTTTCATAATGATAGGAATTACAGCATGTATTAAACATAGGAACACAGCAGTGGAGTATTACCGATGAGCTGGCGCCCTGTCTAGAGATTGTTCCTGCCTCCCCCAAGATGCTTGTTGCGTCGTGCGCGACCTTCAATGAAATAATTTACTGCACCAGTATTGTCTCTCTCAAACCACTAACCTCCTATTCCTGTCTTTCCTTTTCTTTCTCCAAGTAACCAATCGCCACACAATCAGCTCTGTAATAGAAGCCAAGCCATCCGTAAGCTTAAAACGCCAATTCTTCAAAACGTTTATGAAACATTGAAATATCTTCGTAGTTCATGTTTTATTACTCCATCCATCTATCCATCTGTCCAGGGTTACGCCAATCCCAGAAAGCATACAGCGTGAGGCAGGAACAATCCCTGAATGGGCGCCAGCTTGTCACTAGCGCTGTGCCACTTTGTCCTCACATGTTTAATTATTAACAATATACATTATTTTTATGAAGTTTAAAACTTATCTGTATAATGTAATAAACATGCTTCACTGCATTTCATCTTAAAAATGATATCAATAGCTCCAAGAAGATAGCGCTTGGAAATCTAAATCAACTTAGAAGCCAGTCATCATCATATGTAAATATGCGCTTCATAAAGTGACTCAGGCTATGCAATATTATAACTATAGTGCAAGTTTACAGTGAGGTGATTGTACTTATAAGTACAAACAGTTGTATAAGGAGTACCTGATGGACAGATTGAATGCGTTTAATGCTCTTGGGATGAAACTGTTTCTGAACCACGAGGTCCCTACAGGAAAGGCTCTGAAGCATCTGCCATATGGGAAATGTTCAAATAGATTACGTGCATGGCTGAGACAGCGTGTGCAAGATGCTGTATACCGATAATCCAATCAGCTGCTGTACAGCTGTAATTCCACACTCCGATACAGTGGGTTAAATACTCAGTGGTGGACTGGGAATAACAACACTAAAGCAGTGATGGTATTTAGAATAGTTTGTCCATTTGGTGCACCATTATTTGGTTACGGGTTGATTACAATGAGATGCCTTAAACTAATAAACGATATGTGGTTCATTTCAGTGCATTTGATAAAGCCACGTCAGGGATGTGAATCTAAAAACTAAAGGCAAACCACACTGGAACAGTAGCACTGCTTTGCGCTGGGTGCCACCAGTTTGCAAAACCGAGCACAGAACTTGCGTACGCAAGGGGTTGAACTAGTGTGAAAATGTTACGCCATGTTTAGTTTTTATATATCCTGATGTGAGCGTAGAAACGGGCATACACAACATTTCTGTGCGTACGCACTGTTTATACATGAGGCCCCAGGACATTTTAGACATAATCATACAGTATGGTAAAGAACTAATGCCATGTGGGAACCTGTCTAGATTAGTATTTTGCAATAATCAGGACAGAATTGAGTGTGTAGAGGGTATATGGAGTATATTATACAGCTTTTATTTATTTTATTATTTTTACCAAAATTTAGAATTACAAAATTTAAAACACTTCACAGTGAGTAAGTAAGGAGATAGAAAAGAAGCTGCAACAGAACAAACAGCTGTATATAGCATACAACACTAATAATGGCAATGCAGATTACAGAGTGTATGAGGGCATGAGAGCAATTGTTAACAAAAATGTTAAGCTAAACTGCAGTTAGAAAGAAATATTGCAAATAAGGCAAAAAGATGACAAAAAGAGATCCTTTCAGTATTTTAGCAGTAATAGAACAGTCAAGTAGGAGGTGAAGTGTATCAGGAAAAGTAAAAGGGAATTAAAATATATAGGCAATGAAATAGCAAACATGTTAAACTTTTCTTAACTCTTCACATGTAAGAAAGAGGATAACCATTCAAGTAGTAACAGAGACTACTAAGGAGGTACTGAATGTTTTGAAAATCATAGATGGGGAAGTACTACTCAGTTCTAATAGCCAGAAATCTAACAAATCACCAGGACCAGATATTTATCCTTGAGAAAATGTATATATTCAAGGCATTCGTAGTCTGAATCACAATCTGATTGTGGGGGTGGTTACCTACCAGGTAACGCTCACACACACACACACACACAATATGTATGTAATATAAATATTATCACATAAATTAAGCTTAATGTGCATCACAGGTACATTAAAACAAAGGAATTATTAAGGATAAGATTAAATAACACATGGCAAAAACAGGAGTTTTCTGAACAGCCGGCATGAGCACAGACAAGGTGGGTTTTGTTTTACTAACATGCTAGAATTCTATGAAAAAAGCAAGAGATGTACATATGATTATATTTATCTTGGCTTTCAGAAAGCATTTGATAAAGTACCATATAAGGGGCTGGGCATCAAGCTGAAAAAGTGGGAGTTCAGGCTGTAGTGTGTAGATGGGTGCAGAATTGGCTGAAACACAGTAAACAGATGGTTATAGTGCAAGGAACCCTATCAGAACTGCCTGATGTGAAGATTAGTGTTCCATGGGGCACGGTGGTGTTGCAAAAAATGATTTAGTCAGAAATATAAATAACTAGCTGGTGAAGTTTGCAGAGGATAATAAGCCAGATAGACTGAAGGACTGGAATCCATTGTATCATTACAAAGGGACATGGACAGCAAACAGTCTTGGGCAAATCTGTGGCATATTAATGCTGATATAAGCAAATGTAAAATATTACACGTAGGAAGTATAAAATTTAGAGAAGGATTTAGAAGTCATAGTGGACTTGACACTAACAACTTCCAGACAGTGTTCAGAAGCCATTCATTCAGAAGGCAAACAGGATGGATGGATGGATGGATGGATGGATGGATGGATGCTTTATTGATCCCAAGGGAAATTTAAGATGTTAGGTTATCTAACACGATGTGTAGAGTACAAGTCCAAGAAGGTTGAACTTACGTTTTATAACACATTCACGACACATTATGTACAGTACAGTAATGTGTACAGTTTTGGTCTCCTAGCTACACAAAAGAACTAGAAAAGTCCAGGGAATAACAAATAGGCCAATCCCAGGGCCTATAGGGGAGGAGAGAATAAAACAGCTGAACAGTACATCGTCTAAAATCTTAACTTGCGCTGAAGTTTTTTGGATTGTGGTGCAGGCCTGAAATGCAAAAACGGATGTATATTAACAGACGAAATAAAGTTGACCAGAGAACACATTAAATATTGTGGGTTCATACTGTCTGCAATGAAATAAATGTCCAAGTAAATATAAGAATTACTGAGTTTTCTATTTGCATTTCCCATACTATGCCATTTTTTCTGATATGGGGTTGCAGATTTATTAAACATTTAAATAGGGTCCTTAACCATTAAGTTTGTGTTGGCTTATTTGAATTTAACTACAGTATGCACTTTTTCACCAATGTAAATCAGAAGTTAACACTCAGTAACATGGAAAAAGCCTGCCTATTAGAAAGCACATTCTTTAACAAATACTAAAGTAAATTAAGATAAAAATAAACTAACCAGTTAAAAAAAGTTATACCCAATTCTTCTTTTAGTTCTCATCACAATGTATACATTACTTATATAGCATTGGGAAAAAAAAATCTATGAAAATTATCTCAGAAAAAAAAATATACTATTTATTCTTTTATTACAGTGGATTTGTTTTCATTTTACATGCAGCCCAATTGTTGTATTATATTTCTTTAATCTTTAAAATTAAATTATCTTACATTAAGTCCCTGGGTAAACATAGCTTTGCTGCACACTGAAGGCATTGTGGTCACCAATACCATTTGTAAAAGACGAGGCAGTGGAATAAATTCTGAAGAACTGAATGACTTTGAAATTTCTGGTTGTGCTTCAAAAATCTGAAAAAGAAATCTTATTACTAGCAAGAGTTAAAAAGCACAGTTTTGTATATTAAAGTAATAAACAAAGACAGGAAAAACTATGCAATTCTTTATATTTTTAAGTGTACATAAGCAGGTTTCCATTTTAAATGACCACTTATAATTACTGTAACTTTCAACTTTAAGTTAAGCTGTATTTAATTTTTGACAGACAATACATATTTAACTAAATAGCTACATAATCTCCTGATATAGTTTTACTGTTTGTTGCTCTATGTATTCATTTTTATTATCTAAATTTAATTTGTTTTTCATTGCATGTAACTACTTCATTAACATGTAAAGCACTTTGAGCTGCATCATTTAAATGAAAATACGCTACAGAAATAAATGTTATTGTTCTTATATACTGTAATTAATCTTCCCAGGCAGGATTTCTTGGATGATGCTTCAAAGTTTGCCTTCATACAAAAGAAATGCATACTCTTACTTTTTGACATTCCTTCTCATTCCTGGTCTTATGTTTAAGTTTATATAACTCGAATGTCTTAATAGGAAATGATTTTAAACTTATACAATATCTGGTCCCCTCCTAGCACTATGATCTTGACATAGTGTAGGGTTTCTGTGCCTCAGTAATTCTTAGACCTAAACTGTTATTATTTGGAGATGTATCATCCTGACAGAGTCACCCAAGGCACATTGGTCTAAGAGATGTAATAAGACAAAGAACAATCCATACATGACACTTACAATAGTATTAATTACATCTAAGAAACTTCATCCACGTGAGGGATACCAGGACCTACAGTAATCCTGGAGCCAGAACTGGGAGAAGCTACGAGCAAATAATGGATAGGTGACTCACATATCCCGAGTCTAGTTTAGTCAGATAAAGACACATGGAGCCACACTGGGGACCTAACAGCAAGTGTGAAGAGTCGGGGTTGGTTGCAATTCTAATCAGGCAAGAGAGGGATGATTCTAGACAAATATTACTCATTTTAAAAGCTCTTTTTGAACTTTCATCAGTAAAAATCATCTGAATGACAATTGAGAAGGCAGCAAACTACATTCACAAAACAAATAGCTCAAGTTTGGCAAACTTTAAGGAAGTCAAAATGTGTATTACAATCAGATGTGCTCAATCCACCTGACCATGAATTTTCAAGTCTGCTCAAACCAATTCAGGGACACATTTTGATCCTAGATAGGTTTTGACTTATTCAAATGTAAAGGATTTGATTTTATACAGATTTAAATTTAATACATATTGTTGGAGTATTATTTCAACTGATACTGATTTAACAGACTAAGATGCATATTTTATCCACAATTCAAAAACTCTCTCCATCTACCTCAAGCAAAACACTTTATGCAGCTTTACCTTACGAAGAAGCTTCATGTTGTCAAGCCATGCAGATGTTTGCCGAGGTACAAAGGAGAACTGGGTTTCTTTGAAGTATCTCTGTAGTAAATCGGGACACACTTTGAGAATATTCACCACAATTTCTCCTATCATCTCATCTTGTGTTGCTGTTCTTAGTCCAACAATAAACCTCAAAAGAACAATATTTCCAGACCTACAAAAAATAAGGAGAAAAAGAAAAAAAAATCAGCACTTGAAGAAACCCTGCTAACAATTTATTAACAGTCACACAAACAGGTTTATGAAAGTTCAAAACATTAAAAAATGTTTTATATTACAACAGGAGAAATAAAAGTAGGAAAAAAATGTAGACATTCTAAACAGACAGCTGAATCATGTGCTCTATTGTTGCAAAACAAACAATAGACTGAAACAAAATATTATTGCTTGTATAGCCCAAATTACACACAAAATACCATAATTGGCTATAACAGGCCCTGTCTTTTGATGGTTCCCCTGCCTTGACTCCCTAAGACGACAAGAAAAAAAAACTCCTTTTATTAATATAAAAAAAGACCTTCATAGGAGAACAAAAATGGAAGAAATCTTGGGAAAGGCAATGAGATGATGGATGGTGTCCTGGGGAATCTCCTCCCAGATCTGGACAGGGAATCAATGAGCTTCTGGACAGTCTGAGATGCAACCTGGCGGAGTCAAATGGACTGAAACATAATGAACCAGAGGTGTTCTATTGGATTTAGGTCAGGCGAGTGTGGGGGCCAGTCAATGGCATCAATTCCTTCATCCTCCAGGAACTGCCTGAATACTCTTACCGCACTGTCGTGCACCAGGAGGAACCCAGGACCCACTGCCCCAGCATAGGGTGACAATGGGTCCAAGGATTTCATCCAGATACCTAGTAGCAGTCAAGTTGCCGTTGTCTAGTCCATAGATGTCTGTGCATCCCTCCATGGATATGCCTCCCCAAACCATCACTGACACCACCAAACCGGTCGTGCTGAACGATGTTAATGGCAGCATAACATTCTACACGGCTTCTCTAGACCATTTCACGTCTGTCACATGTGCTCAGGGTGAACCTGCTCTCGTCTGTGAAAAGCACAGGGCACCAGTGATAAACCTGACAATTCCGGTATTCTATGAGTTCTACGGTGCCAGGCAGTGAGCACAGGGCCCATTAGAGGATGTCAGGCCCTCAGGCCACCCTCATGAAGTCTGTTTCTGATTGTTTAGTCACAGATATTTACACCAATGGCCTGCTGGAGGTTATTTTATAAGGCTCTGGCAGTGCTCATCCTGTTCCTCCTTGCCCAAAGGAGCACATACCAGTCCTGCTGAAGGGTTAAGGACCTTCCACGGCCCTATTCAGCTCTCCTAGAGTAACTACCTGTCTCCTGGAATCTCCTCCATGCCCTTGAGAACCTTCTGGCAATGGCACATATTGATATGCCACCATGGAGAGTTTGGACAACCTGTGCAACCTGTGTAGGGTCCAGGTATCGCCTCATGCTACCAGTAGTGACACTGACCGTAGCCAAATGTAAAATTACTGAAAAAACAGTCAGGAAAAGATGACAAGGGAAAAATGTCAGTGACATCCACCTGTTAAATCATTCATGTTTTGGGGGTCATCTAATTGTCGCCCCTCTAGTACACCTGTTAATTTCATTAACCACCTCTGCTACTTAAATGTCCAGATAAATATCCCAGAAGTTTCACTGACTTGATGCTATATTCTGATTAAAAAGTGTTCCTTTAATTTGTTAGGCAGTTATATATCAAATCAATCTGTAGAACCAATTTGCAGGCTTCTCGAATTAGACAAACCAACAACTGCATCTACTTTTGAATTTCTATCATATTTCACATTTTCTGACATGACATTTAGTATTGTATTGTTTTTAGAATATTTCAGGATTTATTTTACACTAGTAAATTGAGAGTCACTACATTAAAAATGAGAAACAACTGATTTTGAACATACTAAAATCAGACTGCAAAAATAGCAGTACACGCTGTGCAGACACAAAGACAGATTTTTTTAAACCATATTGAGCAATTAAACAAAAAACAGCTCATATGTCTTCAGCCAATAGCATATATGTTAACATGTAAGAAATATTAAATAAACATACCTTCCAGTCGTGCCAAAACTAGGGTCATAAAAACTGATGCCATGTTTCATTGAGCAACAGATATCCAAGAGAAAGCTGTGAGTTAACTCTCGCACCAAAGTTCTTGCAACTTCTTCTGTAAGCTCAATAGCCTAGCCAATAACATAATAGCAGGTGTGTTTTTAAATATTGTATTAATTATTAAAGACAAACAGAATTTTACAGTTTCAGTTGTAGTTTTGCTCAGTTACATTTATAACAGAGATAGATAACTATTGTACTAATGTACTATTCTAACATTAGGAATGGTTCCATAACCTTTAAACTCAAATTAGCTTTATTAAACACAGTACATACAGAAGATAAAGCAATAGTGTAAATACTACATATAAAGGCAACAAAAGCGCATGTTCTAATTACAGAGGATTCAGATCCCTCAGTTTATCAAGGCTATGTCTGATCAGGTAGAATAATACAGATTCTCTTCTTGCATGCGCTAAAATTTAAGGAGGTCATGGGAGTTTACCATTATTATTTACATGTACTTTGTTTATTTGCACATGTATTAAAACACATACTCCATGGTTTCTTCGAGATACAAGTAGTATTGTTTTCCGCTGGAACATTTATGTAGTAAAACATTTAGGCACATGCATAGCAATATAGCAATATATATATATAGCAAAATACCCGCGCTTGGCAGCGGAGCAGTAAAAAGAAAAGGAAACATTTTAATAATAACGTAACATGATTAACATGATTGACAATGTAATTG
>JANRMT010028174.1:171937684-171958938 GCA_026402145.1 Polypterus bichir lapradei | reverse complement strand
CCTTCTACCCACACGGGAAGTTGGAGAATTAGTGATGAGTGAGTCAGTGAGTCAGTGAGTGAGTCAGTCAGTCAGTGTGGGCTTTGCCTTTTATTAGTATAGATTCTAAAGGAAAATGTCAGGACATCTGTCCATGAACTGAATCTCAATTGAAGGTGGGTCATGCAGCAAGACGACCTTAAGCACACAAGTTGTTCTACCAAAGAATGGTTAAAGAAGAATAAAGTTAATGTTTTGGAATGGCCAAGTCAAAGTCCTGACCTTAATCCAATCTAAATGTTGTGGAAGGACCTGCAGCGAGCAGTTAATGTGAGGAAACTCACCAACATCCCAGAGTTGAAGCTGTTCTGTACGGAGAAATGGGCTAAAATTCCTCCAAGCCGGTGTGCAGGAATGATCAAATGTTACTCGAAATGTTTAGTTGCAGTTATTGCTGCAAAGGGGGGTCACACCACATACTTATGCCACTCACAAATATGTAATATTCGATCATTTTCCTTAATAAATAAATGACCAAGTATAATATTTTTGTCTCATTTGTTTAACTGGTTTCTCTTTATCTACTTTTAGGACTTGAGTAAAAATCTGATGATGTTTTAGGTCATATTTATGCGGAAATATAGAAAATTCTAAAGGGTTCACAAACTTTCAAGCACAGCTGTATTATATCTTGTTACACTTGTTATAATTGCATTTATACATTTACTATCACTTTTAATTTTTAAGAAAATAGAATACATCCACAAGGCCTCATGTTAATAACAAACTATTCCCAATATTAGTTAACTCTCATCCTTTTATTTTTCTTTACTTCTCTTTTATCTTGTTTATACTGTATATGGTACACATTTACTATATTTGTTTTCCAATGACTAAAATTGCAACTACTTAACTTTGTAAGAGCACTAAAGTTAGGTTCATATGAAGTGACAACAATTTGTAGACATTCATTCATGAAGGTGGGTGCTTTTAAGGAACGAACGAGTGTTCGTTTTATTACATTCGTATGCAAAGAGCTTGACTTGCATGTGTACTTCGTAACAAACACTGTTAGAAGAAAAACAGCCAACCTTTTAGTATCTGGGAAGTAGACCTGGTTCTTTCCAAAATTATACACATCCCACAGATTGAAGCGCCTGTTTCAATTCAGATGATTCTTGCATGCTTATCAGTTCTAGTTGCAGGGAACATTACTCAAGTGACATAAGCACCTTGTTTGGCTTTTCATGCAAACTCTCATCCTACATCAATCGTAAGTGGCTCTTGGAAAAACGATAGGGGGAAAGTTATAGCTGAGAAACCTTGCAGTAAAGTTTGCCCTTAACTTGCCTAAAAATTCAGCCATTTTTATAGTAATTTGTGCAGATTCAAAGTTATTTATTAAAATCACACAGTATTGGGAAATGAAGAATTTTCCTTGTAGTTAAATCATTTGAAAACAAGTCCAATTTCTTTTTAAATACGTTACTTTTCTTAACAAGATCGCTGTTTTGTCCTTTAAGAAGATTTCATCTACAGTGCAAGTTCAGCCAGGCAAGCTGACACAATCTGCACCCTACCCGTAAATCTGTTACTAGCAGATTTCTCGTTGCAAATTTAGTCCATTTTCATTAAAAAAAATAAAACACTTTTCTGAAAAACGATTTTCCCGGTCGTCTGTCCCTCCAGTGGAATTAGAATGAGCAAGTCCCCGAGAAAGCACTCCTCATCTAAACAGTTAATGTACAGACATAGCTGTGCAATGTTACCACCATTAGTGAATTCGTGAACAGATAGTAACATTACATCAGCCTTTTTCAATTTCTCTAAAAGGGTTTCGCAAACAACACTTGTTAGTACTTCAGCTCTTCTCATAGTTGTATCAGACATTAGCATTTTTTAATAGGATGAAATTATGCTCTTCCTTACTTTGTCATCTGTCACTACCTCCTCTATAGTAGCTAATATGCATTCTTTGGATAGTCACCGAGTCAGTGAATGTTTTTTTCTCTAACTCACCCCTGAGCATCCCTGCTACACAGAGGGAGGCTGGTGTAGCCTTCTCCTGCTCAGAACATGATCGAATCACCATAGCTCATTACTAGGCTTTGCACTTTAAGTCTAAGAACATCTAAGACTGCTGGAATATTTGTGTCAAAGTTTAAATGCTTTGTATTAAAATTACTTTTCAAATTGTATTCTTTCATGACAGCAACAGACTTGTTACAGAGTAGACATAATGGTTTTGTTAAACCAGGTACAAATAGGTATTTCTCATTACAAATATCATTAAGCTGTCTATTATAATTGTCAACTCTTCTCTTTTTTTAAAGGTGAGAAAGACAAGTTTGCAGACATTTGTTGGCTGGAAAAGAGGAGTAGTGGAATCTCAATACATAGATAAGCTTCAGAGCGAGCACGCAGTTGTCCATAAATGCGATGTAATAGCAAGGGGAGGAGCAAAGAGATCAAACAAAAAGTCTGTCACTGAAGCTACTCCTCTGCCTGGAAATGACACTGTTCAGTGGATGCAGTGGATTCTTCATGATTGACAGGAGTTTGCTTAGTGCCCGTTGCTCTGACACAGATGTTAAACTGTCCAACTTTACTCCTACAATAGAGCCTGCCTTCTTAACAAGTTTGTCCAGGCGTAAGGCGTCTTTCATCTTTATGCTGCCTCCCCAGCACACCACCGCGTAGAAGACGGCACTCGCCACAACCGTCTGGTAGAACATCTGCAGCATCTTATTGCAGATGTTGAAGGATGCCCACCTTCTCAGAAAGTATAGTCAGCTCTGACTTTTCTTACATAGAGCAACAGTATTGGCAGTCCAGTCCAATTTGTCATCCAGCTGCACTCCCAGATATTGATAGGTCTGCACCCTCTGCACACAGTCACCTCTGATGATCACAGGGTCCATGAGGGACCTGGGCCTCCTAAAATCCACCACCAGCTCCTTGGTTTTGCTGCTGTTAAGATGTAAGTGGTTTGAGTCGCACCATTTAACAAATTTATTGTACTTCCCTTCACTGCACAAAATACATTCTTTATGATGAATGCATTTATTTCAACTGTCTAATCTCTATACAGTTTTTAACAATCTCAACACAGTTATCATCAGTGAAAAAAAAAATGGGTCTCCTTTAGAAAGTGGGTAAATTTGATGTTGTTGATCTCAGAACATGGAAGAAGGGCACTTCTAATATATATAGAATTTACTTATGTTGGTACAGAAAAAAGAAAAGGTGTTATGTTTCATTTGTTAACATGACCATTTATTTGAATGCTTGTCATCCCTGTTCCTTATTTTCAAAATTAAAAGTATAAAATGAAAAGAATATTACTAAAACCTGCTTATTAAACAGCAGCAATATATGCTTGCACAACATTAAATTTCAGGGATGCTCCTATCATTTGGCCACAATTTAAAATCAGCCAATTTTCACTACTAATGCCTCTAACCAGTAAAATCGCAGACCACAAAAAATTATCTTTTCATCTTTTCAGCTCCTGCTTTTCTATGCTTTATGGTGCTGTAGTTACTGTGCTCCTTTTCTCAAGGTAGTCTTGTGTCTTCTTGATAAACAACTTATTAACATTTGATAGGTTTGCACTTTGTTTAAAGATTTGTACTGTGTTTATTACTTGTTTGTGTGTGTCATAGAGTATATGTTTTGGTAAGTTACAAGTGCTGCATAATTAAAATGTTAATCCATATTTAAAATCACACCTCAAGAATTATGTCTACCTGATACACCAAAGGAAAAAAAAACACCTGTATGAATATAATAAATGTATATTTTCACACCAACAAAAGCTGTAGTGCAATTAACGATCAAAAATTATTAAAACCTATAAGTGCATGTATATTTACATTTAAGCAGTGTTTAATTGCCAAAATCATTCACTTGATTGTGTGAGAATATATACAATTTATATAATTTTTTTTGTTGTTAGAGAAATGGTGAAAATTACTTTTTTTTTTTTATTAAGCTTTGTTTCAGATAGGTACATTAAAGAAAACATTAAACAATATTACAGCTTGTAATTATGAGAAGCATTTTATTTTATGCCATATGTATTAAGGACAAATATTTTTGTCCACATTACTATTTAAAGTATATATCTTAAGAAAGTTTTACTTATTTTAGTATTTTATGGTCACTAAACAATAAGCCTAAAAAATTTCATTTTTTTAGTAAAAAATTAACAGTTAACACTTGTGGTCTATAGTTTCATTATAAAAAACACTTTAATATAGGATGTAAGGCTTCTATGTGCCTGGTTTTGTACCTTAATGTAAAAAGTTTTTAAAAGGATAAAAAAAGAAGAAAATCTAAATTGGTTGATCCAGTAACTTGAATCCTATGATCAGTATCATAGGATAAAAAAACCTTAAAAAACCTGATTAGAGGATCCCTAATAAATTTAAAAGAATCATAATAAATGTTCTCTATTTACTAACCTTTATTTCATCTAACATGACATCAATAATTCCATTCCATCTGTACAATGATGCAATGTGGTTTAAAACAACATTATTAAAAAAATGCACCTTCTGTGTTTTAGTGATAGATTTTGAATGAACCACCTGGAAAAATAAAAGTTTATTAGAACAATTACACAAAGGAAAACTAGAACACTGTAAGCAACTCTATAAGAAATCATGCAGGTTTAATTTCTCAGTTGCTTCAAATTTTTACAGTCATAACTGTTGAAGACACAAACAATTATCAGTACATGCCTATAATGTATATAACTTTCTTAAACCTGCTCATGATTGCAGGGTCCAGGACCTAGCCCGGTAGCATGGGTTAAAGGCAGAGCATAATCATACATACAACCATGCTCATTCTTATACATGGGCAACTTTGGAATCCACAATTAACCCCTCATAGTCTTAACCTAGTTTTTGAATGTAGACTGGAAAATCAGATTACCTGGAGGAAACCCCACACAGATAAGGGGAAAACATGAACACTCAGGAAAAACATCCTGGCATGGGATATGAATCCAGGAAACCTAATGCATCACCACCCCACCAACATAATATTGGTTTATTCAATAATCATTCAATAAATTGTTCTCCTATCCCCATCCATATGTTTAGGATGTGGATGGGAAACAGATTATCCAGTTGAAACTTACGTATGTAGATATAACAAGAACATGCAAGTATATGTTACATTTGTTGAATGGCTTAGGAGAGCATCCCAAATATAATTTGTTCAGATAGAAGGTATATTAGTGGAATTAAAGAATTTCACTTCCACTAGAATTACAAAATGGTGGTCTCAGACATGCTACACTTACTCTGTCAATATTTTAAATTTATAACAAATACATTTTTTAAGCACATGCAATACATACCTTTTTCTGTAGTGTAGATATAAGAAGTTTAACAGTTGACAATCGATCTTCCATTAGTCCAGTACTCAGAATATCAGGTAAGAAATCTGGCAGTATGATAAATTGTAAATTACTGCACTACTTAATTAAAAAAATACATAACAGCTCCTTCAGTTTTAACCCAAAAAAATATCTAGTCAGAGCTGCCTATGCATTCTATTTCAGTTTACTTCAGAGGACCATACAGCATGAACATGACTGAAAGCTGTTAAAACCAGAGTAATAATGGCATCACTATGTTGGGTATGGACTGCATCGGACATCATCGCCAGAGGGGCTGACACCCAAATGACTGTATGTAAAATTTTTGGGCATTGTTTCATGTTGAAATGACAAAGGAGGAAGCTCAATGAAACAATCAAGTTTCCATGCACCATTAATAGTCGGAATTACCTTCTGCATTAAATAGCCAGGTGCACAGTTTAAAGTATGATCAACTTTCTGTTAAGGAGGTCTATTCATCCAGCAACCCAGGGGCCTGTGGGGGTCTTAATCTGGCCTTGGTTAATGCATTGGGTGACAACAACCCTAGTGACGTCACTGTTAATAGTACTGATCATAAAAGAAATACTCCAAAGGAAAAGTGTATATTTAGTGACCACAAATTAAAGTGCATCTCTCATTCACACTACTCTTTGCTGTGTTTAATAAGCAGACATATGACAATTAATTAATTAAAACAACTAGAAGACTCCTAAAATACAAAGATCAATCATTAACTATCTATGAGTACATTACCACATTAAAGCTTTTTGTTGTGGTTTGAGTGGCAAGATCAATTCTATTTTTCTAAAAATCCCTCTTATTTTACATATTAATTATGGAATTATGGAAGAACATGCAATTAAATAGTATTTAAGCCTTGATGGTAATTTATGCAAATTGGAAGGAAAATTTTGAAAAGCATCACAAATTTCTTTTTTAAATTTTACCACTATGTTTCTTTATTACCAAACACACATCATTTTAGCAACATTCACAAATACTCAATTAAGCAAGAAAAAAGAAAAAAGAAAACACAATCTGACATGAATCTTTCTAACTATCAAAATAGCATTATTAAATTCTCAGATAATGCAGACTAATGTTGTTCTCTCTTTTCTTTAGATCATTGTTTCCCAACCTCGGTCCTGGGGACCCCCTGTGACTGCAGGTTTTTGTTCCAACCAGATCCCTAATCAGTGACAACACCTGATAGCACTGATCTCATTTAATTAGCTGGTATTATTTTTCTTTTATTCCACATTCAGAAAAGCACAGCAGCATGATTTTCACATTTATAAGGCATTTAGAAATATTTCTGCTTTTGATATAGATTTAAATGCTTAACTCACTTTTGCTGATTTCATTATATTTTGCCCTTTCTCTGTGTAGTGTTTCTGCTTCGTTGTATCTTATTAATGACAATTAAAAATTAGCAGAGCAAACACGCTGCCAAACAACACTGAATAATCAAAGGCTGCAAGTACTTTAGCATCAGACCCACTAATTAGTAAATAATGGGTTAATTAAACAATTAGAACACCTAGAAAAGTAGAATGAAAATCAAGATGAAAAGATTGTTAAAAAGAAAAAAAATACATTATTCCCATATAACTGCTTGGTACATTTTAATATTTTATATATATATATATATATATATATATATTGTCACAGGTGGCTGGGTGCGGTCGGCAATCAGCCACCTATTTAAGGAGCCGCCGCCCTGCAATCAAGGCTGGAGTCGGGTGAGGAGGAGGATGAGCTCTTGGCAGAGGAGGCGAGGAGAGGCCCAAGTGATTTATGTGTGGAAACAGTGGCTATTGACTTTGGGGGTTTTGGTGGCAGTGCACTTAACATTTGTAAATAAACGTGTGGTGATGACTGAAACGGTGTCTGTCTGGGCCGCTCTATTTCACAGTGGTGTAATCGGCTGGGTCGAGGTGGGGACCTGTATTCCTGATAAAGTCTGTGAAAGGCCCGGCACAACAGGGGAACCCACCCACATGCCGCAGGGGCGGCGTGCACCCAACCCCGCAACAATGAAGTGTGGCATGGACCAGTGGAGGTCCATTGGCGGACTTTATGATTAAGGGGCGACTCACCGACGCGGGGCCCAGGAAGGAGGCTGCCGAGAAGGTGAGGCTGTGGCTGCGGAAGCTGCAGCAGCAGCAGAGCTGCCCGGAGAGACGCTCTCCTGTGAGAGAGGAGAGCGAGAAGGCCGACCAAAAGTCCCTCTTCATTACAGGCACAGGATTGGACAGCGTGTCCTGTTCTCTCGCCGGCGATTGGTCGAAGGTGAGAGCAGGGAATGTCCATCCCGTGCACCCAGGAAACCCAAGTGGGCCGCAGGGGAAGGCCCATAGAGAGCAGTCGGTAGATGGAACTACTCACAAGGTAAGCCCACCACCGGCTGCTTCTCTCCCCTTGGCGGCGATTTTACAATAGCTGCAAGAGGAAGAGCGATGTGCCTCTGGGCAGAGACGCTGGAGACAGGAGGGACGGCAGTGGCGTTGGATCGGGAGCCGCAGGCAAGAGAGGATCGGCGCACTGCGGGAGCTCCTGCACAGAGAGGCACAGCGGGGAAGGTAAGTGAGACCGACCCCGTGAAGCTCCGGACGCCAGCGGGGCTGGGTCTGCCCTCTTACAATGAAACGGTGTTCGCCTGTGTTTGTCCGGGCCGCTCTATTTCACTATATATATATAATATATATACAGAGTGGGAAACAGCCTGGACACAGACAGACATCGTTTCAAGTCACCACAAACGCTTTATTTACACTATGTACAAATATACCGCACAGTCCTATTCCAGACACCAATCACTCCTATTCCGGGCCTCTCACAATGCCTCTCTTCACCGCCTCCACTCCTTTCCTCCAGGCGTTGTCCTCTTCCACCTGACTCCAGCTCACGAATGAAGGAAGGTGGCCCCTTATGTTCACCTGGACGTGCTCCAGGTGCCTCCCAATGAACTTCTGCCAGCACTTCCTGGTGTGGCGGAAGTGCCGGTAGAGCACCCGGAAGCACTCTAGGTGTCCCTTGCAATTTTTTCCGCCCGCATTTCCGGGGCTTTTCAGGCATCTGGGCGCCCCCTGGCAGTGCCCCCCAGCCACTCGCCACAATATTTTATTTATATATATATATATATATATATATATATATAATTTTTTAACAAACTTAGTTTTCTAATTTCTATATTGTTCCCAAAATACAGAACTTGGGAAATAACACATCACTTAATTAGCCCAGGAGTCCAATTAAAAACAGAAGCTGGTTAGAACAAAAACCTGCAGCCACAGGGGGCCACAGGACCGAGGTTGGGAAACACCGCTTTAGATGATATTCAACTACATTGCAGAGGCAAGTGAAATAATTGAAACAAAATAAAATAAATATGAAGAAATCTCAAACAGAAAACACAATCAGTTCACATCTTACTTGTACTAAAGATTCTTTTTTTATTTTTGATAGAATTGAGAAAATTAAACCAACCCTTGAGATCCAGAACTTGTTTTATAACATTGCTGTCACCAGAAATTAGAAACGAAAGAGCAAACTGAATATATGCAACTCGGACATCTGTTTTTCCCTGCAATAAGAAAAAGGAGTAAGTTTTGTCATAGGAACCATTCAGTTAAATTTCATTTAAATAAATGAAAGAAAAGCTTCTAATTTGAAAATATTCACTACTTTCCTCTAACAAATTTAATCTGTTTTGGAAAAAAAAATCATAAATGTAGACAGGAAGGGACATTCTCCGTCTTTCTGTAGGCATTTCTCCTCAGTGAAGTATACTGAAAAGGGGCATAACTACCATGAAAGGTTTTATAGAACATTACTGACTGTTTAATGCATTTAAATAGTAATAGAAATTGGATAAGCAGTAGCTGATATATAAATTAAAATGTAAGAATTTAATGTTTCTGTGTGCATAAAAAAATCCAATGACAGAATAAAAAATAAATATCTGTCTCATTTGCCTATAACAATAGTCATAGAAAAAGGCACCATATACAATTATTAATCAAAGAATGCTGAATACAGTCAAGAAAACCTCAGTATACAAAGTCTGATTACTTAAAACTGTGTGATCTGAACGATTTCATATCATTTCCTTTGTACTGGGCTCAATCTGATTATTCTCTGCTCATAAGAATGCCGACATTTCAGACCTACTATTAACAGAAAAATAAGCTCAATATAAATATTTTCTTCTCTGATGAGAGGGTGTGCCTGAATGACCATCTTTTTATTGTACTAATGCCTATATAGCAATGAAGTGCCACGAGAGGCTAGTCAAGAATTCCATATGTTCTTCCCTGCCAAAAGAAATGGATCCATTACATTGTGCATACTGCTCCATAGATCAACAGAGGATGCCATTACCTTGATCCTTTATACAGTACTGGTCCACCTGGACGATGAGAGGCACCTATGTACGAGTGCTACTTATAGACTACAACTATGCATTAAACACAATAAATCTCTCAAAGCTCATGACTCAGGCGCCGACGGAAGTGGCAGCCTTTCCAGCAGCTCTGTGTATGACATTATCTTTAAAGTCTTTATCTTTCCACCTTTTTCTCCATTTTTCTTTATTTCACTGTTACCCCCTACCACTTTCTTTTATGTGGACTTGTTCCCTGGACACTTTTTACACACCGAGACTCGTCTATTCAAGTAGTCAACTTCAAGTGCTGAGAACAAATGCCCACACCGGTGTGGTTCCCTTTTCACCTGACGAGGTAAGAAGGCGGTATCAGGGCAGCAGAGCCGGTGCTAAGATAAAAGCCCAGCGTCTAGCAAGAAAGTGGCACTACAAACCTTCGGTGCCATCTGTGATCCTGGGAAATGTAAAAACACTACCAAATAAGATCGACGAACTGGCTGCCCTGGTGAAAAATGTCAGGATCTACAGAGAATGCAGTTTGCTGTGTTTTAGTGAAACGTGGCTAACAACTAACAATCCAGATGCTAACGTGGAGCTACCCGGGTTTAGCACAGTTAGAGCGGACAGAGACACAAGTACCTGCGGGAAGCAGAAAGGAGGAGGTCTCGCAGCGAGGGAGCTACCTACAACCACACTCTCATTCAGGAAGTGGTCCCCTGAGGTAGAGCAGGCTCTGAGAGACTGCTTTGGAACTACGGACTGGGATATCCTGCAGGAATCACATAGTGAGAACATTGAGGGGGTTGTTGACTACGCTACTGATTACATCAACTTCTGTATGGACATTGTAGTTCCAGTAAGAACAGTACGCTGCTATGCTAACAACAACCCATGGATTACAAGTGACATCAAGGGCCTTTTGAACCAGAAGAAAAGGGCTTTTAAAGACGGTGATCAGCATGCGCTCAAGCGCTTGCAGAAGGAACTCCGAGTCCAGCTCAGGGCGGCGAAGGAGCAGTACAAGAGAAAGCTGGAGCAGAAGTTGCAGAATAACAGCATGAAGGAAGTGTGGGATGGGATGAAGATCATCACTGGCTGCAGCTCGAAGCGGGGTGCCACCATCGAGAGAGATGTGGAGAGAGCAAACCAGATGAACAACTTCTTTAACAGGTTAGACCACCCTAACCCACGCTCACCTCAGAGTACTGCATCCTCCAACCATCCTTCTGCTGATACCAGCATAGGAGAGACATTCCCACGAACAATTACAGCAGCGCAGGTGGGCAGAGAGCTGAGACGACTTCGTGCCAGCAAAGCAGTGGGTCCAGATGGAGTATCACCACGACTGCTGAAGGCCTGTGCGCTGGAGCTGGGGCATCCTCTACAGCGCATCTTCAACCTGAGCCTGGAACAGAGGAGAGTCCCGAGGCTTTGTATCACCCCACTCCCAAAGGTATCACGTCCTAGTGAGCTGAATGACTTCCGGCCTGTCGCTCTGACGTCACATGTGATGAAGACCATGGAGCAGCCGCTGCTTCACCACCTGAGGCCACAGGTCCGCCGCGCCCTCGACCCTCTGCAGTTGGCATAACAGGAGAAGGTAGGAGCGGAGGATGCCATCATCTATACGCTACACCGATCCCTCTCCCACTTAGACAGAGGCAGTGGTGCAGTAAGAATTAGGTTTTTGGACTTCTCTAGTGCCTTCAACATCATCCAACCTCTGCTCTTTAGGGACAAGCTGACAGAGATGGGAGTAGATTCATACCTGGTAGCATGGATCGTAAACAATCTTACAGACAGACCTCAGCATGTGCGTCTCGGGAACTGCAGGTCTGACATTGTGGTCAGCAACACAGGAGTGCCACAGGGGACTGTACTTTCTCCGGTCCTGTTCAGCCTATATACATCAGACTTTCAACACAACTCTGAGTCCTGCCATGTGCAAAAGTTTACTGACAACACTGCTATCGTAGGCTGCATCAGGAGTGGGCAGGAGGAGGAGTATAGGAACCTAATCAAGGACTATGTTAAATGGTGCGACTCAAACCACTTACACCTGAACACCAGCAAGACCAAGGAACTGGTGGTGGATTTTAGGAGGCCCAGGCCCCTCATGGACCCCGTGATCATCAGAGGAGACTGTGTGCAGAGGGTACAGACCTATAAATACCTGGGAGTGCAGCTGGATGATAAATTGGACTGGACTGCCAATACTGATGTTCTGCGTAAGAAAGGTCAGAGCCGACTATACTTCCTTAGAAGGCTGGCGTCTTTCAACATCTACAATAAGATGCTGCAGATGTTCTACCAGACGGTTGTGGCGAGTGCCCTCTTCTACGTAGTGGTGTGCTGGGAAGGCAGCATAAAGAAGAAGGACGCCTCACACCTGGACAAACTTGTGAGGAAGGCAGGCTCTATTGTAGGAATGAAGCTCGACAGTTTAACATCCGTGGCAGAGCGAAGGGCGCTGGACAGGCTCCTGTCAATCATGGAGATTCCACTGCATCCACTGAACAGTGTCATCTCCAGACAGAGGAGCAACTTCAGCGACAGGCTGCTGTCACTGTCCTGCTCCACTGACACACTGAGGAGATCGTTCCTCCCCCGCACTATGCGACTATTCAATTCCACCCAGGGGGGGGAGACGGGGGTTTAAACATTAACAGTATTCAAAGTTATTGTCTGTTTTTACCTGCATTTTTATTACTCTTTAATTTAATATTTTTTTGTATCAGTATGCTGCTGCTGGATTATGTGAATTGCCCTTTGGGGATTAATAAAGTATCTATAAATCTACCAAGTTCAGGGGTCTACATCTGAGCACTTCATTGTGCAGCTGTATTTTTACCTTCCTGACAGGTAGTCCTTATGTGATTTTTGTATGGGTAACTACAATTCATCATCCCTTACGGTTTGAGAGGCCTTGGTGTCCAATCACGGAGGACCAGACTGATCGAAGTACGTTGACACCGGTAAATAAGACACAGTAACATCTTTACCAACTCAGATGCTTCAGAGATTTCAGGCTGCCATCCCAAGTACTGAAGAACTTCTATGCATCTACTATTGAAAGTACTAAGACAGGAAATATCACTACCTGGTTTGGAAGCAGAACGCAGCAGGACCGCAAGATTTATATAATGGCCCATTGTAAACTCTCCAAGATAAAGGTATTATTTATCACATACTTAAAACTCTGTTACAAATATTGAAAAAAAAATCAAAGTCAAGTATTTTTATTGTTCTTTTATATTCTTCTTAAAGGCAAAGTTAATGGAGTTGAACAAACAAGCGTTTCAGTACTAGTTGTATTGCATGTATAATTTGTATGTGACAAATAAAAATTGATTTGATTTCATCTGAAAAAGTATTTGTATATTTTCATGCTTGTATATATCCTGTGCAGGGCTGCTATTGATTAACCGATTATATAATTACTAGCTGTGTTACTCAGCTTTGTCTGGAAAATTTCATATGATAATGGGCTTCAATTATAGTGCCATCAGTTAGTAGGATGTATCTGTAGTATTATGTAATTAAGTACTTTTCTGTATACAACAACAACATTTGTAGGGTTTTTTACCGAAAGCTAATATTACTGGCAAGCAGTATGGTGCAATGTTTAATGTTCTGGACCTAAGAGTTAAAACAATGAGGTTGTGGGTTCAAATACTGTTACACACTGATATTGTGTTAACCTTAACAGGTCGCTTTCACCTGCCCTGTGCTCCAATTGGAAAAACAAATTAAAGTACCCAATTGTATTTTAAATGTTTTAAGTTGCCTTGTATAAAAGCATTAGTCAAAGTAATAATAAATAATAATAATAATATTATTAGGTCCCTGGAGCTGGTTACTCTTGAACATGGAATTGCACATTCCTTCATTTGAACAATTTCTGATTTTCCTACTGACTTCACTTATTGATGGTCATTGCAAAAGACAATTTTAAACAAAGGGGTATCTCTGTTCAAAGTAAGCATATGCACATGTAAATGTAAGCAATTTTGTAGAGCACTATGCAGGTCCCCTTTCAAATTTCAAAGATACAAATGTCTATTACAATAGAGTAGCTCATGAGAGACCTGTTAAGTTTATATTTTCACTGACTTCTATCCTTCTCTTGGATCTGAGGATGCCACTTCCACCACTGCTTCTCTCTCCCTTCATTTTTGCTTCTGGCGAAGCATCACTAAGGCCAGGTTTATACTTCACACAAGGCGAGTGCCTATGGATGCTACTACTAGCAAGCACTGTACTGTTTATACTTCTGCCCGTACTTTGTGTAAATCTGGAGGATTCCACCAGGTGGCAGTGCAAGATATCATCATGCTGAGAAAATAAAGTTTTGCATCACTGAATTGCCTAAAACATTCAATAAATTCCCAGGACACCTTGCCATAATATCTCTGAAAAGGACGGATGTTTAATGATTACATTACAATACAGAAGCAATCCCTGAATGGGGCATCAGCCATTGCATGGTGAATATAAGCAAACACATACACTAGCATCACTTTAGCATTGCCAAATCCCCAAATCTGCAAGTCCTTGGAAGGAAACCAAATCACATTGTGGAAACCCATCAGGAAAACATGCAAACTCCAGGCAGGGAACACCAGGGATGTGACTCCATACTGCGAGGCAGCCGTGCTAAAGCTCCGCCACTGTGCCGCCTCCATATGTGTAATCATAAATAGTTTTAATTATTTAAATCCTGTTAACGATTTATCTGTAAAATGTAACATACATGCTTTAACACATTTCATCATGAAAGTGATATGAAATATAAATCTAATGATTCTAAATGTGCAGAGAGCTGGAATATTATAGATTTAATATGCTCTGTTTGGCAATCACTGCCTGCTGCTGCTATCAGAGCAAGAGGAAGCCCCAGAAGCACATAGGTTTTAAGATGACATTTACAACATTCTCCTTTAATGACAAAATAAACTATGAAATTAAACTAGAAACTTTAACTTTAATCACGAAATAAATCAGTTTTTCTTCACTGTGTCCCTAATTTTTTGCTCTGTGGCTCAAATACGTTTCTGTACATTAGAATGATGTTGTGAAAATGTAAGAAAAGACCTTTAAAATGTATCACGTCATTATGCCCCTTCTTGAACGTCATCACGTCATTATGCCCCTCCTTGAACTGTCACCTTATCGTGGTGGAGGGGTTTGCGTGTCCCAATGATCCTAGGAGCTATGTTGTCCGGGGCTTTATGCCCCTGGTAGGGCCACCCAAGGCAAACTGCTCCTAGGTGAGGGATGAGACAAAGAGCGGTTCAACAAACCTCAATGATGACCGAAAACCTTGAACAATGTTTTCCCTTGCCAGGACACGGGTCACTGGGGGCCCCCCTCTGGAGGCAAGCCTGGAGGTGGAGCTCGATGGTGAGCGCCTGGTGGCCGGGCCTGCACCCATGGGGCTCAGCTGGGCACAGCCCGAAGAGGCAACGTGGGTCCTCCTTCCCATGGGCTCACCACCTATGTGAGGGGCCAAGGAGGTTGGGTGCAGTGTGAGTTGGGTGGTGGCCGAAGGTGGGGACCTTGGCGGTCTGATCCTCGGCTACAGAAACTGGCTCTTGGGATGTGGAATGTGACCTCTCTGAAGGGGAAGGAGCCTGAGCTACTGCGCGAGGTCGAGAGGTTCCGGCTAGATATAGTCGGACTCACCTCGACGCACAGCTTGGACTCTGGAACCAATCTCCATGAGGGGGGCTGGACTCTCTACCACTCCGGAGTTGCCCCCGGTGAGAGGCGCCGAGCAGGTGTGGGCAAACTTATTGCCCCCCGACTTGGAGCCTGTGCATTGGGGTTTACCTCGGTGGACGAGAGGGTGGCCTCCCTCCGCCTTTGGGTGGGGGGAAGGGTCCTGACTGTTTGTGTGTATGCGCCGAACAGCAGTTTGGAGTATCCACCCTTTTTGCAGTCTCTGGACTGGGTGCTAGAGGGCGTACCTAATGGGGACTCCCTCGTTCTGCTGGGAGACTTCAATGCTCACGTAGGCAATGACAGTGAGACCTGGAAGGGCGTGATTGGGAGGAATATGCCCCCACCCCCCTCCCCCATCTGAACCCGAGCGGTGTTTTATTATTGGACTTCTGTGCTCATCATGGATTGTCCATAACGAACACCATGTTCAAGCATAAGGGTGTTCATATGTGCACTTGGCACCAGGACACCCTAGGCCTCAGTTCGATGATCGAATCTGTGGTCGTGTCGTCGGACTTGCGGCCACATGTCTTAGACACTTGGGTGAAGAGAGGGGCGGAGCTGTCAACTGATCACCACCTTGTGGTGAGTTGGCTTCGCTGGTGGGGGAAGATGCCGGTCAGGCCTGGTAGGCCCAAACGTGTTGTGAGGGTCTGCTGGGACCGGCTGGCAGAGTCCCCTGTCAGAAGGAGCTTTAACTCCCACCTTCGGCAGAACTTCGACCACGTCCCGAGGGAGGTGGGGGACATTGAGTCCGAATGGGCCATTTTCCATGCATCTATTTTTCAGGCGGCTGACCAGAGCTGTGGCCGTAAGGTGGTTGGTACCTGTCGTGGCGACAATCCCCTAACCCGTTGGTGGACACCGGCGGTGAGGGATGCCGTCAAGCTGAAGAAGGAGTCCTATAGGACCTTTTTGTCCAATGGGTCTCTGGAGGCAGCTGATAGGTACCGGCAGGCCAAGCGGAATGTGGCTTCAGTGGTTGCTGAGGCAAAAACTCGGGCATGGGAGGAGTTTGGGAAGGCCATGGAGAATGACTTTCGGACAGCTTCGAGGAGATTCTGGTCCACCGTCCGGCGTCTCAGGAGGGGAAAGCAGTGCAGTGTCAACACCGTATATGGTGGGGATGGTGCGCTGCTGACCTCGACTCGGGACGTTGTGGGTTGGTGGGGGGAGTACTTTGAAGACCTCCTCAATCCCACTAACATGCCTTCCAATGAGGAAGCAGAGCCTGGGGACTCATTACATGATATCGATGACTCTGTCGTAAAATTTAATTCCTCCTGTGAAACGGTTTTAGACGCAATTGCTCCGCCCAAGATATGCTGTAATAAGGTAAGACCTGCTCCCTGGCTAAATGAAAGTACGCGATCACTGCGCCACGCCTGTCGAACTGCTGAACGGCGTTGGAAAAAAGATGGACTGACTATCTCTAAACAGATTTTCAGGACTTTTCAATTTCCAGGCAGAAGTTAAGAAATCGAAACATGACTTCTTTGCCAATTTAGTATCCCGCCATTCAAACAATCCTAGGGTTTTATTTAATTCAATTAATGCGGCCATTCACCCTCATTCTACGATGGGGTTAAATAGCACTGTTCATTCATGTGAGCAGTTTCTATCTTTCTTTGTCAGCAAAATTGATACTATCCGCCGTGGCATTGTTCAAACTAGCTATGAACTTCCTACTGTTAATCATGACATTGTTCTAGATTCCTTTGATCAAGTCTCACTTTCAATGCTAAAAAGAACTATTGACACCCTTAAACCAGCTTCCAGCCCCCTTGATATTGTACCACCACGTCTCTTAGTGGAAGCCTTTGATGTGTTGGGCCCATCTTTACTAGCCATTATAAATGATTCTATTAGTTCGGGGGTTGTGCCCTCATTTTTTAAACATGCTGCAGTCCGTCCCCATCTAAAAAAGGCAGGATTAGATCCTGGAGTTTTAACCAACTTTCGTCCAATTTCCCAGCTCCCATTTCTGGCCAAAATACTAGAAAAAATTATTTATAATCAATTGGTCAATCACCTTAACTCCAATAATTTGAGACCTACCAATCTGGTTTTAGGCGTTATCATGGTGTTGAAACGGCACTCCTGAAAGTGTTCAATGACATCTCTCTTATTACTGACTCAGGTGATGCGGCAGTCCTTGTCCTCCTTGACCTGTCCGCTGCCTTTGACACCATTGACCATGAAATATTGCTGATGCGGCTCGAACATCTTGTTGGGCTTAAAGGGGCTGCTCTTAACTGGTTCAGGTCATATCTAACTGGTAGACACTTTTCAGTGACTTTAAATTCCTCTTTTTCATCTACTGTTCCTCTTAAATATGGTGTCCCTCAGGGATCCATTTTAGGTCCTATTTTATTCTCTATATACCTTCACCCTATTGGAGCGATTTTTAGGAAATTTAACATTTCTTTTCACTGCTATGCTGATGATACTCAGGTTTATATTCCCGTCTGCAACTCTGCAACAAATCAACTCCACAACTGTCTGTCTGAACTAAGATCCTGGATGGCCAATAATTTTCTTGATCTAAATCAAAATAAAACAGAGGTGCTTATAGTGGGTCCACCAGCTAAACCCCAAATTGGTCTTGGACTTCTAGGCTCTTTCTCTGCCTTTTCCAAACCTCAAGTCCGCAATCTTGGTGTTACCTTTGATAGCAACCTCTCTTTTGAGAAACAAGTAAATTCTGTTGTCAAGAGTTGCTTTTTCCAACTTCGTCTATTAGGTAAGATAAAGCCTTTTTTATCTTCTAAAGATCTTGAGAAAGCTACTCATGCTTTTATTTTTTCTCGCCTCGATTATTGCAATTCGCTGTATTCTGGGATTAACAAATCTCTGATACACAGGTTACAGCTGGTCCAAAATGCTGCTGCTCGCCTTCTGGTTGGGGCAAGGAAGTATGACTCTGTTTCTCCTATTTTAGCTTCGTTACACTGGCTGCCTGTCAGTTTTCGAATTGATTTTAAAATCTTGCTGCTAGTTTTTAAATCGTTACATGGACTCGCTCCTGCCTATTTATCTGAATTGTGTGTTTTACACCAGCCATCTAGAGTGCTTAGATCTTCTGGTCAGTTGTCTCTTGTTGTCCCTCGTACCAAGTGTAAAACCAAGGGGGACAGGGCCTTAGCAGCTGCTGCCCCTCGCCTGTGGAACTCTCTACCTCATCATATTAAGGAGTCGTCTACAATTGAACAGTTCAAAACAAGATTAAAAACTCACTTCTTTTCACTTGCATTCAGTGACCTTCAGTAATACTGATGGTTTTCCTCTTTGTGATCATATAACATCATTCCTATTTATTATCTATCTTATTTTATGTTTATTACTATTTATGTTTTATTGTTTATTGTTTTTTCTTTTATTCTATTATTGTAAAGCACTTTGGCCGCAGCATTACTATGTTGTTTTAAATGTGCTATATAAATAAAGTGACATTGACATTGACTCTGAGGTGGGCTCTTCCATCTCTGGGATTGAGGTCACCGAGGTGGTCAAAAAACTCCTTGGTGGCAGGGCCCCGGGGGTGGATGAGATACGCCCAGAGTTCCTCAAGGCTCTGGATGTTGTAGGACTATCTTGGTTGACACGTCTCTGCAACATCGCATGGACATCGGGAACAGTGCCTCTGGATTGGCAGACCAGGGTGGTGGTCCCCCTCTTTAAAAAGGGGGACCGGAGGGTGTGTTCCAACTACAGAGGGATCACACTCCTCAGCCTCCCTGGAAAAGTCTATTCGGGGGTTCTGGAGAGGAGGGTCTGTCGGATAGTCAAACCTCGGATTCAGAAGGAACAGTGTGGTTTTCGTCCTGGTCGCGGAACAGTGGACCAGCTCTACACCCTTAGCAGAGAACTGGAGGGTGCATGGGAGTTCGCCCAATTAGTCTACATGTGTTTTGTGGACTTGGAAAAGGCGTTCGACCGTGTCCCTCGGGGAATCCTGTGGGGGGTGCTCCGGGAGCATGGGATACCGGACCCGTTGATGATAGCTGTTCGGTCCCTGTACAACCGGTGTCAGATCTTGGTCCGCATTGCTGGCAGTAAGTCAAGCCCATTTCCAGTGAGAGTTGGACTCTGCCAGGGCTGCCCTTTGTCACCGATTCTGTTCATAACTTTTATGGACAGAATTTCTAGGCGCAGCCAGGGTTTTGAAGGGGTCCAGTTTGGTGGACTCAGGATTGGGTCACTGCTTTTTGCAGATGATGTTGTCCTGTTTGCTTCATCA
Source organism: Polypterus bichir lapradei (assembly GCA_026402145.1). NCBI lineage: Eukaryota > Metazoa > Chordata > Cladistia > Polypteriformes > Polypteridae > Polypterus > Polypterus bichir. Next base: position 171,939,213 of record JANRMT010028174.1, on the reverse strand, counting down.
GGCCGTGATCTTCAGCTCTCTCTGGATCGGTTCGCAGCTGAGCATGAAGCGGCTGGGATGAAAATCAGCACCTCCAAATACGAGACCAGGGTCCTTCAGCCAGAAAAGGGTGGAGTGCCCTCTCAGGGTTAGGAGCGATATCCTGCCCCAAGTGAAGGGGTTCAAGTATCTCAGGGTCTTGTTCACATGTGAGGGAAGAATGGACCGTGAGATCGACAGGCGGATCGGTGCGGCACCCGCAGTGATGCGGGCTCTGCATCGGTCTGTCGTGGTGAAAAAGGAGCTGAGCCGTAAGGCAAAGCTCTCAATTTACCAGGCGATCTACGTTCCTACCCTCAGCTATGGTCATGAGCTATGGGTAGTGACCAAAAGAACGAGATTGCAAATACAAGCGGCCGAAATGAGTTTCCTCCGCAGGGTGTCTGGGCTTTCCCTTAAAGATAGGGTGAGAAGCTCAGTCAACCGGAAGGGGCTCAGAGTAGAGCCGCTACTCCTCCGCATCGAGAGGAGTCAGATGAGGTGGCTGGGGCATCTGATCAGGATGCCTCCTGGACACCTCCCTGGTGAGGTGTTCCAGGGACGTCCAACCAGGAGGAGGCCCCGGGGAAGACCCAGGACACGCTAGAGGGACTATGTCTCCCGGCTGGCCTGGGAACGCCTTGGGATTCTCCCGGAAGAGCTGGAAGAAGTGGCCCGGGAGAGGGAAGTCTGGGCTTCTCTGCTCAAGCTGCTGCCCCCGCGACCCGACCCCGGATAAGCGGAAGAGGATGGATGGATGCATGACGTCATTATGAAGGGCAAAATGCAATGCTTGTATTGTCTAAGTGAGAAAGAGATGAAGAAAAGCACCAAATACATTTTTATGTCACCATTTAAGTTTGATGATTTGCTTCACACACATCAAACCATTAATCAAACATTGAAGCACATAAAATTGATCCTATAGGATCTGCAAAGTGGCTTGATGTCACATGTTGACAGAAAACAGACTCTGACGTCATGATCCAACTTGAACATGCTGCACCCATTGAGTTTTTACTAGTACTGCAACTCACGCACACATCGCTGTAATTTCTGAGGAGGTGATCAGAGGACGCATCAAATGAACACTGGGAACGTGTGGCAGCCATGATGCGTATGCGTTTTGAGCATAAAGTATAAACCAGCCCTAATACTCACAGCCATATCATTTGGCACCAGCACACAATATTTATGGTGCTCCATAACCATTAAGCTTCCCCAAGCTTTCTCTTTTCCATTTTGGCAAAAAGGATTATGTCTGTTTTTATCCCTTTCCAGGACACTGCCTCTTTTTCAGTTGCCCATCCACCCTACTAGTTAGTACTGCAGTCAATTACTTCCGCTGTACTCTTCATTTGCATAAAGCCTCTTGTCAGCACCATGCAGAGCATGTAAGTTAACAAAACATTAATAAATATCGATTAAAAAAAAGTCAGTTAATTTGTAGCAAGGAGATTTTTTTACCATTATATTGGTATGTCAAAAAGTTCTTTCCTAGCATATAACTA
>JANRMT010028174.1:171901300-171922684 GCA_026402145.1 Polypterus bichir lapradei | reverse complement strand
AAAATATCACAAAACAGAGACAAGAACTCTTTCAGGGCTCAATATCTTTTCCAAAGAACAGATTTCTGAAAAGCACACAAAGCAATTGTTTCAAACAAAAATCAACATAATCAAACCAATGAAGATAAATTTCATTCTAGCAAAGAGAGTCCAACTAAAACATAATGATGGGTTTTGTCACTGTTTACACTTGATTACCTCCATCAACCCACCTTTCGATAAAAGTCGACATTCGCCCTGAAAGAGTTAAACTACCTATTGTATAAGGTCAGGTGCTCACAATAGTAGATCCGTCATCAATCAAATAAACAAAAATGAAAGCTGTATGAACAACAGAGACCATAATCATAAATTAAATTATAACAAAATGCATAAGCACTTAAGGAAGAAGCCACTTATCAAGAGGTGAAGCTTACCTCACCAGTACATAAATAATACTGAAAAAATCTTGACTGAGGGGCTTGTAACTAGCTAAAAGGAAAACCAAACAGAATATAAGCTCAATAAAATAGAACTAGAAAGCCAGCATTTAATGAAGAGTGAAAGTAATGAAAAAATACCATTTACCTCATACAATCCATACACAACACAGAAGTCTGCAACTGTCTGAAATGAAATGAAAGCAAGAGGATGCAGACATTCAGGGATGTATCACAGAAAAATCAGGTGACTCATTCAGACCAATGGGGTGTAATGTCTTTAACTGAAAAATTCAGTGTACTTCCCTGAATAACAGTAAGTTATCAAAGTTATACTGATAGGGGTGTGTTTGTACTATTTCAGGAATAGTAAACATAAGGTCTGAATCTTTGTGGTTTGTAGTAATGAAATGCCTAGATACAAAATGTTCCATAGATTTGGTCATGATGCTGCTTTTATTTTCTCTAATTCGATAACAGACAAAACGTAAGATTTTACCTATATATAACAAAGGGCAGGGACATAACAGGTAAATTTCACCTTTTAAACTGCAATTAGATCTATGTCTAATAGTAATATCGCCCTGCGGAAAAGTGATTAGACTGCCTTTTAAAACATTCCTGCAACAACAATTCAAGCAAGGAAAAATGTCCAAGATTAATATGCTTAGAAGTCATGAGGGTGGGAATAGAAATCACCGCATGCAAATTAACTAAATGATTCCAACCTTTCTGACCAAAGAGAGGTGGATCGGACAAACTAGGATGTAATCTTAATATATGCCAATGTTTCCTAACGATATGTTTAATCTGATCGGTATATTTAAAATATGCAAGATTGCACATTATTCTATTAATACAGTAGTCGTGGATTTCTTATTTGGTGTAAGTAAAAACTCGCTGTTGGTGTAAAGAGCATGATTAAATGCCCTGTTATGCAGGTTTCAGAATATCCTCTATGCAAAAAATGGGCCTTCATATCACTAGCTTGACTAATCATCCTGTTTTCAGCAAATATGACGAATACGAAAAGAATGGAGGTACAGGTAAATTATTAATCAGGGATCTAGAAGCATGTAGTAAAGTGTTACGATCAGTAGGTTTCCAATATAAAGTAAATTGAAAAGTGTTATTCCTCACATACTGTACATATATAAAAATGAAATAGAATTAACACTGTAAGTGTAAAGGATAAACTGGAATTACAATCATTTATTATTGATAAAAAAACACTAAATTTATCTGAAGTGCCCTTCAAAATCAGAAAAATATTATCAATGTAACAGAGGCAGATTACTAAATGATCAATAAAAGAATTTTCAAAAGAAAAAATAAATTGTTGTTCAAAGGCTAATTGTGGTATAGAAATGTCTGTTCAGAAAAAGGCAGCCAATTTTTAAACAATAAATAAATAAATTAGTGGCCAGCTCTGTGAGTAAGTGTGCTAGCACAGTTGCTAGAGGTTGGCACATTAATTGGGGCAAGACGCATCTGCACATGAGGGTGCAGTCTAGGTTAATTGTGATTGAGGTGCTGCACCCATGGAGGTAGATAAAAAGGTAGCTAGCACAGTAAAGAGAAGATTGGAGGAAAAAAAGGGAGAATAATAAGAGGAGGTTAAAAGACTGGACAAAAGAAGGTAGGAGACGGAGGAAGTCGGTGAAAGTGAACGAGGGAGCAGAACGCCGCGGGGGCTGAATTGTTCTACTGTGGTCCAGTGCCATTCATTATGGGAAAGCAAAATAGTAAACCGTTCAAAGAGACTCCTTTGGGAAATCAAAAGTCTCCGTTAGAAGGATTATTTTTGGAAAGTGTCTCGGACACGAGCTTTCACTTGGGTCCGAAAGGGGGTTCACCTAGAAAATTAATAGAAAAGAAAACAGGATTACACTTTAAGAAAGCATGTAAAAAATGGAATAAACAGAGTGGAGGCAGATGGCCGATAGACGGGACTGTGGACATATCAGAAATACAAGAAATAAGGAAAATATTATGTAGAAATGCACAAAGATGTTGTAACAAAGGTCCGTATCGAATGGACATTTTTGATAGATGGGAATTGGTGATAAAGGATAGGACCTTGGAAGCGGCGCAGAAGAGTAACGAGCTGCTGGTTGCTGAGGTCAAAACATGGAAAGAAAAGGAAAAGCTGTTGCTAGCGTTGCAGAAAACGAAGGTAGAGACAGAGCCCAAGCCTGAAAGTAAAAGAAGACCGAAAAGAAAGACCCCCTATACCCCGTAATCTGTCCACCCCCTCCTTACCAAACTCCCCCGATTCCACCTCCTGCACCCCCTCCTCCAACTGCACCCCTGTTAACAGACGAACTGTCTGGAGCAAGTTTTTACGATGAACAATATCATTATGACCCGTCCTCACATATTGACCTTGAGGAAGATGATTCAGATCATTCACAAGGTGCTACTGGGTTGCAATGGCAGAAACCAGAAGAGTCATCTGTCTCCCAGCGCACAAGATGTAAGACCCTCCGCTCTAAACCTATGGGCGGTTTTACTTCCCCCTTCGGCTCCCCTAAACCTTCTGGCTAGGGGGAGAGGATGCAGAAATTTCTTTGGGAGTCGAGGGTGAGAGCACAGGAGAGGACATGGGTTCCAATTATCAAACCCTAATAATCCTTTCGCTCAGATGCCTAACCCTTCAGAGCAGACGCCAGCGTCATATGCCTGTTACAGCTGCGGTGAACTTGGCCATTTCAGACGCAACTGCCCACACAAGCACCCTCCGCCACCCCCTCTCCCTGAGCCCAATGACATTCCTTGGTCCTGGGAATTAGCAGGGACCCCCAGCCACTTTTTCCAGTTTCCTTTGCTTACTCGTCATGCTGATACTGATCCTTTATTGACTTTAATAGTAAACGGCAAAGAAACTGTCTTTCTTGTGGACACAGGAGCCACGCGCTCCACTTTGTCGCTGTTGGAGGTCCCTGCCTCGAAAGATACAGTACAGGTGCTTACTGCCTCGGGACAGCCTCATACTTTGCTGGTCTCTAAACCTCTGCAAGTGCAGCTCAGCACTGACAGCTCATCATTGACTCATCGCTTCTTGTTAAATCATTTGTGACCTGTGAACCTGCTGGGAAGGGATCTTATAACTAAGTTGTCAGTCTCAATTTCTTTAACTGAACAAGGATTTTACTGCTCCATTCCTAAGCTCCTATGCCAAACTACACACCCCAAGCCCTCTTTTGCTGCATGGACCCTTGACATCTCACCGCACACCCTCCTCTTGAAAGCCCTTCATTCTTTCCCCTCATGCCTATTTCCCCACTTACAAGTCCCGGAGACCCTGCATTGTATTGCCCAATATTTCTCCGCTGAAGTAGACACTCCTTGGTTAGAATCTTTTCTTTCCTCCGGCACATGCCCTGAAACTTTGTACATTCCATGTATTTTTGTTTCATCTACTAAAGCTGCTGCTTCAGTTCACCTCACATGTTCACAAACTATTTTCTATCTAGGTGGTTCAGTGCCCCATGTCTCTCTAGCTAAATCCAACACCGTTCACTGGGTTGAAATTGGGGACTGGGATGAAAAATGTCTAAATAGAACTGATTGGCTGTACGTTGCGCCAGGTATTTTTGACACCTCAGACCATCTAATTACTAAAGTATTAATTCAGATTGATCTGCCAGTTGTTCGTTCCCTGTGTCACCCGTCTCTCTCTTTATGTTCATTGCAAACTGATAGCATTCCATGGCTCTCTTCGATTCCTGATACATTGTGGTCTCAAGGGAAAAATGATTTTGGCAGAATAGCAAATTGTGAACCTCTAGTAATCTTTCCAAAATCCTCCTTCCGTCCTCGCCGTGAGCAATATCCTCTCTCTCCCGAGGCTGAACTCGGAATTGCTGCTGTACATAAAGATCTCGTTGAAAAGGGGGCTATAATTCCTATTAAATATTCTCCTGTAAACTCTCCAATCTTGCCAGTAAAGAAAGCTAATGGCTCCTGGCGCTTTGTCCAGGACCTCAGACAAGTCAATTCTGCTATCTTTCCTAGAGCACCGATTGTGCCTAATCCTTCCACTATTCTGTCTACAATCCCTCCATCTGCACGTTATTTTTTATCAGTTATTGACTTAGCAAATGCTTTCTTTTCTATTCCTGTACATCCTGATTCTCAGTTTTGGTTTGCTTTTACTTTTCATAACCGCCGTTGGACATGGACCGTTATGCCACAAGGTTATACAGAGGCTCCTTGTGTATATGGCCAAGCGCTTGCTCAAAACCTGGAAGGTTTCTGGCCTGACAGTGGGAGTGCATTGATACAGTACGTCGACAATTTATTACTCTGTAGCGAAACAGAGAAAGTATGCACACAAGACACAGAATTATTGCTCAAGTATCTTGCAGAAAATGGGCACAAGGTCTCCAAAGCCAAGCTGCTGTTAGTTCAAACCACTGTCAAATATTTGGGGAATGACATCACTTCTGGTACCAGAGCTCTGTCAAACGACCGCATAACCACTATTCAAAACCTGCCCAGACCGGTCACAAAACAACAGGTTATGTCTGTATTGGGCATTTTAGGTTACTGTCGACAATGGATTTAAAATTTTTCTGAAAGAGCACAGCCTTTGCAAAATCTAGCTAACACTGCTGAACTTCCTCTTTCTGGCCGCATACAGTGGAATGAGCAGGCTGAGAAGGCTCTATGTGATTTAAAAAGTGCACTACTCTCTGCGCCAGAGTTAGGGCTCCCTGACTATTCTTGTCCATTCACTTTGTTCGTAGACGAAAAGGGGGGATATATGAATGCAGTACTAACACAGCTCCATGGAGAAAAACAAAGGCCAATAGCCTACTATTCAAAAAAACTGGATCCAGTGGCTAAGGGACTTCCAACCTGTCTCAGAGCAGTAGCAGCCACAACAGAAGCCGTGCTAGCCAGTACAGATATAGTGCTCATGAGCCCCCTAACAGTAAAGGTGCCTCACGCCATACACTCCATTTTGGTACAGGCCAAAACTTCACATCTCACTACTGCTAGGGCAATACACTATCAAAACGTACTCTGTCAAATGTCACAATTGAAAGATGCTCCACTAAATCCAGCCACTCTTCTTCCAACTGAAGAAGGGGAGCCACACAGCTGTCACGACTAAATAATTAAGGTCATAAAACCCAGACCAGACCTGCAGGAAACTCCACTAGAAATAGGAGAAGTACTCTACGTGGATGGATGTTCCTTGCGATTGGATAATGGAACACCCTCAACCAGCTATGCAGTGGTCAAAGGTGACCACCTGCTGGAGGCAAACCGAATTTCGTCAAGTTTAAGCGCGCAGGCTGCTGAATTAATTGCTCTCGCCCGAGCCTGTCAGCTGTCAGAAGGGAAAGCAGTAACCATTTATACAGATTCCAGGTATGCTTTTGGAGTCTGCCATGATCATGGAGCATTGTGGAAATTAAGGGGATTCAAAACCAGTACTGGTAAGCCCATCCAACATCAGAAATTAGTCTAATCCCTCCTCGAAGCTATAATAAAACCATCAAGACTGGCAATAGTTAAATGCCAGGCCCACACTGGGAAACAAGATCCTGTCAGCAAAGGAAACGACCTGACTGATCACTTTGCTAAACAGGCTGCCTAAAATAACACACCAATCTTTTTATTATTTCAACAGAAAGATGACAAAGACCCTGATAATCAAATCTCTTTACAGAGTGCAGCCACGGACAGAGAAAAGAGAAAATGGTCCAAAGAAGGATCCCTCTCTGATAGGTTCTGGACTCAAAAGCAAAACAACAAACCTTTCCTCCCAAAAGCTTCTTTTCCAGGTATGGCAAAAATCGCACATGGCATGGACCACACCAGAAAGGATGCCATGATTCAAGATGTCGAGAGACATTGGGAAGCCGTAGGCTTCTCTATGTATGCAGAGCAATTCTGCAGGCGATGTGCGCTATGTCAAAAATGTAATGTAGGAAGGGGTACCCCGGTAAGTCCCGCTGTCACAGCTAACCCAATGGGTCCATTCGAACATCTTCAAATGGACTTCATTGAACTAACACCATCTAAAGGGTACCGATACTGCTTGGTAATTGTCGACGTGTTCTCCTGATGGGTGGAAACTTTCCCTTCCAAACATGCAGATGCCAAAACTGTGGCAAAAGCCTTGATAAAAAAATCATTCCAAGATGGGGAATACCACAAAAATTGCAGACTGATAATGGTACCCATTTTTTGAATTTAGTAATCAATGAACTAACCACCTGGCTCCAAATTAACGTGCATCACTATTGCAAGCACCACCCTCAAAGCGGAGGTATAGTAGAAAGGTACAATGGCACCCTGAAATCTAAATTGGCTAAGATCTGTGAGCAGACGGATTTAATCTGGCCTGACGCTTTACCCCTGGCCTTAATGGGATTGAGAGGGAGGACACACTGGCAGTTGGGACTGTCGCCGTTCGAAATTCTGACTGGATGACCCATGCCTGTCGGCATAGTCACTGGCAAAGTCAATCTGCATACTGTGGACAATGATCTTATTTCCAGTCTTACATGTCCGCGAGCATCCCTGAAGGAGGTCCACGAGCAGGTTAACCAGGCTTGGCGAACTAGTCCTCCACCAACGGAGTCACAGATTCCCTTGGGAACCTGGATACTGGTCAGAGACACCCGAAGTATCCTGGCATCAACCTCGCTGGAGGGGACCATTCCAAGTGCTGCTATCCACACCTCACGCCGTTAAAGTCGAAAGACTTCCCGTCTGGATTCACGTGTCGCATTGCAAAAAATGGCATTCATAGTTTTGCTAGTCCTAATCTTTTCTATCCATCTGACTTTAGGACAAGGACAAACAGGTGGTGACCATCAGACTCACCAATTGAAACAAATACATGGGGACTTTCCCACGTTAACTTTCCAAATAGGGATAACTGCCTCGTTCCAGATTGACTTTGGTTCCATTGCTCCCTGTGGGTCCAGTAGACAAGACAAATGGAGATTGTCTGAAAAATATGTTTGTGTGACCCGACCCAGGTATAAAACCGATTTAAATCCCTCCTCCAGTCCATCTGAATGTTCAAGCTGGAGTGATGTGTTTGCAAACACTGGCGGCCAGGACTGGGGGTATAATCCGTGGGAAGCCCAGGAACATGATTTAAAAACAAGGTTTTCTATAATTAAATCAAGGTTTACCCCAATTCATGAGTGTAAGGTAGAAACTTGTAATCCTTTGATTATCACTATAAAAGACACCTCATATCATGATAAAGGAACCTATATATTAGGGGCCCATGTTTCTGGCACAGATCTCCTTGGAAACTTTATTATACAGGTAACAGAGACACAACCCGCTTTTATCTCACCTAGCTCAAATATCCCTGCTACACCTCCTCTTGATGACTTACCCTCACAACCGATTATTTCTCTAAATATAACCACCCTTTCCTCTACATTCTCCATAGAAACTGGATACGGTGACCAGAACCGATGGCTGCAGTGGGTCCTCTATTCTGCGCAACAGATAAACCAATCCAACTGTTATGCATGTGCCCTCAAACTTGCCACTACCCCATTTCCCTTAACTGATCCCTCAGACACCACTGGCCTTTCTTGCTTGCTTTAACTATTTACTACCGCTTTCCCTCCAACGAATCCCAAATGTCATACCTTGAATACCCTTTTTCCCCCAATTCAACCTATGACTCCCCCTATGTTCCGTCCCTATATTGGCAATTACACTTGTTTCACTCGAGCCGCCCCTAAGAAGATTTCCTTGGCTCCCTTCCCTCCCCCTGGTGCTCCTTCACTTACGTCTCAATCAATGCCTCTACCTTTTTCTCCAATAACATTTTCCTTAGTTGGTTCACGCCTGTGCGAATGTCTGGTGGATGTGCCAAAGATCTAAATTACTGGACATACTCCCACCTGAATGGACTGGTACCTGTGCCCTTGTACAATTGATCACGCCTTTCCGTCTCCTTCCCCTTCATGGCCAACAACCTCCATCCTCTCCCCGTTTACATTGTGTTCGTAGATTCTTAGCACCGTTTGCAAATTTCTCCTTACATGGTCCAGGTGTGTATATTGACTCAATAGGTGTGCCTAGAGGTGTCCCTAACAAATTTAAAGCAAGAGATCAAGTAGCTGCTGGTTTTGAATCTCTTTTTCCCATAATCACTATCAATAAAAATGTGGATTGGATAAACAGCGTTTCCTGAATTTTACTAAAGAAGCTGTTGAAGGAATACATTAGATAAAACTTCCCTTATGACCTGGCAAAATCGCCTAGCACTAGATATGCTTCTAGCCGAAAAAGGTGGTGTTTGTGCTATGTTTGGAGATGCTTGCTGTACGTACATTCCGAATAATACTGCCCCTGATGGTTCCATTACCCGTGCCCTTGCTGGTCTGACCGCTCTCTCTCTCTGGAATTGGCTGAAAACTCGGGCATCGATACCCCTCTTGATGAATGGTTTATATCCACTTTTGGCTCTTGGGGCCAATGGTTCAAATCCATTTTTGTTTCCCTTTTAGTTGCTTTAACTGTTATTCCTTTGATTTGCTGTTGTCTTATTCCGTTAATCCGTTATTTTATCCAGAAGTTTTTCACTGCCTCAATAACTAAAGCTTATTTCCTCCACACAGAACTCATGCATCTTCTTCCCCAGGCCCAATTCTCTTCCCAGTCTTCCCTTGATCAGGACTATTTAGCTTAAACCCTCTTATTATTTAAACTTTTAAGTTTAAAAAGGTGGGGGGGGATGTGGAATGGAAGTTAAAATCTATTGCTAGCTTCTGTATGAAAATCTGCATGTTCTCTGTATGGCTAGGTATTATTATAACAGATAAATAAGCGTGCTTACATAGAGTAGGGCTGCCAGTGTGGAATACAGTTTTTGGCTACTTCCCAGCTTGCCCCAGCAGTGTCTAGGTTATCGTCCAATTAAGATGCCAAACGTATGACAAGTTTTCTGATAATCTTAATTAAAAATATAAGACTAGAATTTCTGCTTTCCGTTGTAATCAACAAATTGTGTAAGAATGTTCTGTGACCTTTGGATGAAACTGAGCTTATTTTTTTCTAACCACTTCTTTGAAGATCTCTGTTATAAAAATGCAACTCCCCCCACTATGAGGGGGCTTTTTGCACTTAGTCTCTGAAGGCAAAGACCCTCTACTCACCAAGTGTAAAGAAATAAAAGAATTCTGCTTGTTTGAATAGGTGTCTGCCTGCTGTTGTCTCGACTTCGTCCACAGGAGCGTGCAGCCGATGCTCAGTGGCTGAAGGAGGTCACTCAGGCTGAGCAATCTGGGAGCTGGAGTGCTGCTCTGTTGGAGCGACTCACTGCAAAAGCCTGGAGAGGGGCAGCACAATTGCAGGGGAATTGGAAGGCTCCATGAGGCACCCTGCTGCAGCCACAGAAGGCTACAGGTGTCCAAGCATAGGAGGAGATACAGAAGGTGGGCTAAACTAATGGTTAGTCATCATCTCGGCTGCAATCAACAACTAGAAGTTAGCTGAAGAGACATACATTTTCAAAGGGATGCACCAGGGACTGCATTTTTAAAGGATAGATTCCTACTATGTTTTAACCTCACTTTTAAAGGATTATTTATTTGACTGATTTTAACTGAACACCTTCACTTCTTTTTATTGGATTATTTATTTGTTAAACTTTTTGCACGGCACTGATTGAACACTGTATGTTTTGACTGTTTAAATTAAAGTACTTTAGCACCTTTATGCACCCACCCCTTGTCTGGCTGTGTGTGTGCACTGGCTCATCCCTCGGGTGCATTAGCAGCTGTGGCAAGTTCCAGAGGCTCCTGGGATGCAACTGACAGTGCAGCTACCCAATGTGGAGCTACCCAGCACCGTCACATAGACACACACAAATTAGCTATACTGGGGCTGCTCCCATCGCAACTCCATTATGCTTACAGTAAAAATTATTATTAAATGAAAAAAAAAAAAAATCCAGCCTAAAGCAATATGTCAAAGTTACACAATAAAATCACACATATTGTTTTGTAAGAAGTTGTAATAAGGAAGTTTGAATAATTTACACAGCAGCAGCCTGAAGGATGTTCGTATACACAGAAATAATGTCCACGGTGGCCATAATAAGGCCATCAACATGCACAGTATCCTGTAAAAGCCATACGAAGTGTACAGAATATCTAACATAGGAATGTGACAATAACACAAATGGTGAAATATGAAAGTCAATGAATTGAGAGAACAGTTATAAAACTGAGTTCACAGCAGAGACTTTAGGACAGCCTGGAGGGTTTTCAAGATTTTTATGTATTTTGGTTAGCAAAATTAATGAGAAAATATGAGGAATACCATTTCTCTTCAGTAGCTTATAAAACAAGGTGTCACTTAATTGCCTAAGACCTTCTTGTATATAGAGGGATGTATCCATAACTACAAATGCCACCCTTTACCAGCTGGTAATATCATAATATTGGAATAATTTTAAATAATGTGCATTACATTAACGTTCTGGAAATGTTAGTAAATTATGCTTAGTTTTTTCTATGTCTTGTGGTGGTCGGCTGGGGACTGTGTCCAGTCACGACACCTGGACGGACCAGGAGAAGGACTGTGCCTCCCCAGGAACATGAGAAGGCAGCCGCCCTGCCTGGTTTGGGGGCCACGGGGTCTAAGCATGGAAGCTCAATCCTGTAAGGGCCCGTGGCCACCACCAGGGGCACTGCACGGCCTAATGAGCCCGTCTGGACGGGAACGCAGCCACACCCGGAGGTGTAGCCGGAAGTAGGTCAACGAGCACCTGCAGCACTTCCGGGTGTGCTATAAAAGAGGCCAACAGTCACCACTCCGGGCTGCAGTTGGGAGGAAGAGGACAGAGCTCGGCGGAGAGGAGTGGAGGCACTGAAGGACTTGGTGAAAGACTTGAAAGAGGTTGATTAGTGCAGGGGCACTGTGTGCTGTGTGGACTTGATATGAATAAACATGTGCTTTTTGTAGACGTTTTGGTGTCTGTCTGTGTCCGGGGCTGGCTTCCACAGTCTCTAATAACTAAATGATAAAATGTGTCAATTTATGCACTCACAGAACTAGGAGGCATAAACATAGATTTAGAGGAAAGACCCATATGCTGCATAGCACCTTTTTTAAAAATAAATAAATAAATAAAAAAAAGGCAAACATTCCAATTGAATTTAGACCATTCCACACATGTATTGAATGGTTAATATTTAAAGGTAAGTACAAAAGAAAGGCTCTTAAGACAAGATGGACATTTTGTGCATAGAGTCTTTGAGGAGATATTAATTGGAATCTGACCCGTTTCTTCCGTGTATGACTTTCGTGATGATGACTAGTGGGTGCTCTATAAGATCTACCTGACCTTAGAGTATACTGATCTAAAAAAGAAGCTGTAGGCACACGGTCTATATTAGAGTCAATAGAATAAACTGAAGGGGGGGGGGGAGAAATCAGGAGAAGAATATAATTGTTTCCTACATTTGGAATAATGTTGAGATCTACCTGCGGTGGGATGGCGCCCTGCCCGGGATTTGTTCCTGCCTTGTGCCCTGTACTGGATGGGATTAGCTCCAGCAGACCCCCCGTGACTGTGTGTTAGGATATAGCGGGTTGGAGAATGACTTACTTGACTGTTGAGATCTACTGACCAGGGATAGCAATTTATACACAAAACCCACAGTATAATCACATGCATCTCTATCAAATTCTTTTGTTTGTAAGATTTAAGATCACATTCAAAAGAGGCGACATATTTCTTACAATCTTCCACTATTAAATTATAATTAGCACTATCTAGGCTATTAGTATAATCTTTTTGTAAATCATCAATTTGACTCTGTAAATTGGTCACCTCATTATTTGAAGTTTTGATTAATAACAATAAATCAAGGGACCATTTATTAAGTATACAGCACCACAAACCCTTACAAAATCAATATTATCTTTGAAAAGAGTGGGCACTTTTTTTTAATATGTAACCCACTGGGAATGTGTTGCATGAATGCTTTAAAAGGTAACCTAATCACTACTCTGCAGGGAGATATTACTCAAACACAGATCTAAATGCAGTTCAAAAGGTGTTATTTATCTGTTGTTATGTCCCTGCCCTTTGTTATACTTGGGTAAAACCTTATGGTCCATCCATTAACATATTGCAAAACATAAAAGAAACATCGGGACCAAATCTATGAAACATTTTGTTTCTAGTTATTTCATTACTACAAACCACAGTTTCAGACCTTACGTTTACCATGTTTGAAATATTAAAACCAGTCAGGGTAACTTTGATAACTTCCTGTTATGCAGGGAAGCACACTGGACTTTTTTTTTTTTTTTTTTTTTTTTACAACCCATTACTTGACTGGGCAGGTTTTCTGTGATATACCTCCGATTGTCTACATTCCCTTGTTTTCATTTCTGTTCAAACAGTCGCAGACTTCTGTGCTGTGTATGGATTAAATCTGTTTTCATTATTTTCACTCTGCATCAAATACTAGCTTTCTAGTTCTATTGCATGGAGTTTGTATTCTGTTTGGTTTTTCTCTTAGCTAGTTACAAGCCCCTCAGTCAAGATTTTTTCAGTATTTTTTATATGCTGGTGAGTTAAGCTTTGCCTCTTGTTAAGAAGCTTCTTCCTTAAGTGCTTATATATTTTATTATAATTAATTTAAAATTAGTGTTTCTAATGTTCATATAGCTTTCATTTTTGATCATTTGATTGATGATGGATCAACTATTATGAACACCTGACCTTATACAACAGGTAGTTTAATGTTTCTGGTTTGTGTGGAGAGAGAGAGAGATACAGTCATATGAAAAAGTTTGAGAACCCCTCTCAGCCTGCATAATAATTTACTGTACTTTCAACAAAAAAAAAGATAACAGCGGCATGTCCTTCATTTCCTAGGAACATCTGAGTACTGGGGTGTTTTCCGAACAAAGATTTTTAGTGAAGTAGTATTTAGTTGTATGAAATTAAATCAAATGTGAAAAACTGGCTGTGCAAAAATTTGGGTACCTTGTAATTTTGCTGATTTGAGTGCATGTAACTGCTCAATAGTGATTACTTGCAACACCAAATTGATTGTATTAGCTTGTTAAGCCTTGAACTTCATAGACAGGCGTGTCCAATCATGTGAAAAGGTATTAACTCTTTTAGGGCTATTTTTTTTTGTTTCTTTTCTCCCAGGGCTGAATATTTTTCCAAAAACTAACTTTTTTTAAAAAAAGAGCACAAAGCAATTGTTTAAAATATCAAATCAGCAAAAAATATTTACTTTTGACAAATGTTACTGTCTTGCATGCTGTATAAGCCTACATACTATATTATTTCACATACTATGATTTCACATACATATCACATACACGTTACACAGCAAAGTCCTGCAAAGTATGATATCGCTCAAAGTAGCCAACTGCATGCATTGCCACATTGCACTGCTTACAATATGTGTTGCACTGGTGTTTCCTTTTTAATTGTCTGTTGCTGCACTTTCTCACATATATTGTTAGTGTGTACTGTAGAGAGACAAGTCACCCATTTGACATCGTGCCATGCCACTGCCACCAAGTTTTCCACCCGCATGAAAACCGTACTGTCACCTCTTTTCATTTTCAGCCGGTCTGGCTTCAACTGTGAAGGCATGTGTCTCCTGTTCACCCTCACTGTGCCACAAGTTCCAATTCCCCTGCTCTGTAGCTCCATGAACAATTCTGGGCATGTATAAAAATTGTCCATGTACATAACGTGACCCAAATGTCCATAGCCCTGAAACAGCTCCAGCACAACCTGACTTGTCAAGGGACAGTTCTCTCTTGGAAAGAAATACTTTCCTGTATGTGTAATTACTTTCAGGCAGAAACCAGTGTTTGCTTCTGCCAGTACAAAATCCTTTATGCCATACTTTGTGGGCCTGTCTAGCATATATTGGCAGAAAAAAAGGCGTCCCTTTTATTTTATCATAGATTCATGCACAGACAAATCACAGCCAGACTGATAAAATTATTTATATGTTGGTTCTACAATGTCAAGCAGGGACTGAACTTTATACATGGGGTTATAGCCTTGCTCACCCCTTGGGATTTGCTTTTGGTTATCAAAGAAGTGAATAAAACTTTGCAAAAACACATACAGTACCTATCACGCGGCATAACCTGTCAAAAGCCACCAGGGGACAACGAATGTTTGGATCAATGCTCCCTGAAGTTAGTCTAGTCCCATCTTCTATTTGTAATGCCACAAAGCCCTTCATCTCGTCTTTTGTTATGGGTTTCCACTTTGAAAAATGAAAATGCGGTGCAAGTGCAGCCCGGGATTCAAAAAATTGCTCTGCATACCTGTTTATCTCGTCTGACAGTAGCTGAAAAGCAGCAACAGAAGAGAGCAGCCTGAAGTAATCCAGCGCACAGTAATCTGTCGTGTCCAATAGCAAGCCATGCTGTCTTGTGAAGTCCAGTAGCCAATTTGGCTCCCATGGATCAATGTCTGGGAATTCCTCCCACACGAACCTTGCCGTAGGTGCGTCGGCTGCACGAATGCGCTCAGCTGGCAGCCGATCAGCTAGGGCGGCATCGGCTGGTGTCTGATCAGCTGATGCCAGTTCCTCACTCTCTTGCTCAATCTCCTGATCAATGTCAAGAAAATCAGATTCTGACAAATCAGAGTCCGACTCAGCGATAATGCGCAAAACATCGTCTGCTGAGTATTTTCTTTTCTGCACTCGCTTCGCTCCCTCGTTAGATGTCAATGCCATCTTGCCTTTGTTTACATTTGTTTACATTTCGTAACTCACGTACACGCAAGGATTAGATGCCGAGTCAATGAGTCTAACATTCCTCCAAGCATAGAGGAAATACCTGTGATTTAACAGTGAGTTTTGTAGCTATTAACTGCTGATTGATGCACCCTCAACTCCTCCTGTCGACAAAAGTCGACATCCACCCTAAAAGAGTTAAGGTGGTCAATTGCAAGTTGTGCTTCCCTTTGACTGAAGAGTGACAGCATGGGATCCTCAAAGCAACTCTCAAAAGATCTGAAGACAAAGATTGTTCAGTATCATGGTTTAGGGGAAGGCTACAAAAAGCTCTCTCAGAGGATTAAACTGTCAGTTTCAACTGTAAGGAATGTAATCTGGAAATGGAAGGCCACAGGCAGGCCAAGAAAAATACAGGAGTGGCATATGCGTAGGATTGTGAGAATGGTTACAAACAACCCACTGATCACCTCCAAAGACCTGCAAGAACATCTTGCTGCAGATGGTGTATCTGTACGTCGTTCTACAATTCAGCGCAATTTGCACAAAGAACATCTGTATGGCAGGGTGATGAGAAAGAAGCCCTTTCTGCACTCACTCCACAAACAGAGTCACTTGTATGTAAATGCTCATTTAGACAAACCAGATTCATTTTGGAACAAAGTGCTTTGGACTGATGAGACAAAAATGTAGTTATTTGATCATAACAAAAAGCGCTTTGCATAGTGGAAGAAGAACACCACATTCCAAGAAAAACACCTGCTACCTACTGTCAAATTTGGTGGAGGTTCCATCATGCTGTGGGGCTGTGTGGCTAGTTCAGGGACTGGGGCCCTTGTTAAAGTCGAGGGTCAGATGAATTCAACCCAATATCAACAAATTCGTCAGGATAATGTTCAAGCACCAGTCACAAAGTTGAAGTTACGCAGGGGTTAGATATTCCAACAAGACAATGACCCAAAACACAGCTCAAATCTACAAAGGCATTCATGCAGAGGGAGAAGTACAATGTTCTGGAATGGCCGTCACAGTCCCCTGACTTGAATATCATCGAAAATCTATGGGATGATTTTTAAGCAGGCAGTCCATGCTCAGCAGCCATCAAATTTAACTGAACTGGAGAGATTCTGTATGGAAGAATGGTCAAAAATACCTCCATCCAGAATCCAGACACACATCAAAGGCTACAGGAGGCATTTAGAGGCTGTTACATTTGCAAAAGGAGGCTCAACTACGTATTGATGTAATATCTCTGTTGGGGTGCCCAGATTTATGCACCTGTCTAATTTTGTTATGATGCATATTGCATATTTTCTGCTAATCCAATAAACTTAATGCCACTGCTGAAATACTACTGTTTCCATAAGGCATGTCATATATTAAAAGGAAGTTGCTAATTTGAAAGCTCAGCCAATAACAAACAAAAACCCAAAAAATTAAGAGAGGTTCCCAAACTTTTTCATATGATATGATATGATATGATATATGATATGATAAACAGACTGTCTATCAATGGGAACCAGATTTCTGGCTGGTTTGTAGGGAATCAAATACTGGATTTCTCTCAATAACACGCAAATCAATTTATCACTTTTATGTCATTTCTGGATTTTTGGAAGATATTCTGTCTCTCTCCATAAAAATACCATCAAAAATAGAGACTGTTCATTTTTTTATAAGTAAGAAAACTTAGAAATTCAGCAGGGGATCAAATACTTATTTCCCTCACTGTACTTTGATAAATTGTTTTTGATTCATTGATTGATTAATTTTTCGGAATATAGAATTTTGGACAGGTTTCTGCTTACTCTATTTAAGGGTTTCATCTTTCAAAACTAGTTCTTTACATCCAGCTCAGCCAAGAACAGAGAAAGCAGAACTACCAGAGGAGTTAGTTTTAAAACATCTTAAAAGTCATCTTAGATGAGGAAAACAAAGTCCAAAAACAGACAGAGCAAAAGGAAAACTTAGATTTGTGGAAGAACAGAACCTAGGTTAACGGAAAGTTAAGAACTGACCTCATCAGCTATCTATGGTCACACATATTACCATGACAGGTATAATTCTCTTTTCCTGTGACTGAAGAAGATGATAATGAGTTTAGCAAAGTAAAGACGAGATTAACAGAGTACCTTTTTGTCTCGTTTTCTTGCAAGTCCAGAAAGATTCTTTTTAAATTCAATATAGCTGAAAACCTGTTGAGCAGATTCTGGACCTTGTGATACCATTGCAGCCAAAAGGTTTAAAGATGTTTGAATATACCTGTTTACAGAAGACAAAAAGAAATATTAACTTATTAGGGATAATTCTTAAAAGTTACCTCATCTTAGTGCTGGTTAATAATTCTAAAATTCTATGTACAATTTAATTTTTTTTTTCAGTTTGCATGAACTGTCAAGTGACTGAACTTCAACACTGACTGTCTATAACCAATTCTAAGGATTCATTTTGGGGGTGGGGGACCTACAACATCATTGCTTCCCCAATCTGGACATCACTGTTATCCTGTAATCAAACACAGAACCAAAAGCACCATGTTATTTTTTCCTAGAAACAACTAATTAGTTTAGTTTGTGAAACACTCATGCCCATAAACCAAATTTTAATGTTTTTTGTATACTAACAGAAACCTATTAACTTTGAAGCATACAGGTTTGGTCTAGTTCGGATATTTGAAATGAGGACACTTCAGGCAAAATTATCCAGGATTAATTTACTTTTAATCAAACTGATTTTGGGACAATGACAATTTGGTCTTGACCAAATTGCATTGCTGTCTGATTGCCTCTATAAATTGCCAACATTTATCATTAATTTAGTTTTAGGTTTCTTTGTTCTATTCCACATTGCATTGTTATTGATTTCTTATTATTTTCTTGCTGGGTTAAAGGATATCTGTTTTATGAATATACTATGAATTATAAAGAAACTTTGAAATTATACAGTACTATATCAGTTTAGCTACAAAAACCTAAAAAGAAGTGTACCAAAATTTTCACAAATTATTTTTACACTATGCATCAGTGGTTGCCCATGATACACAACAACATTTATTTACATAGCACATTTTCATACAAATGGTGCCGCTCAAAGTGCTTTACAAGAAGAAAAAAATATATGAAACAAAAATAAATTAGGTAATACTAAGTAACAAAGAATAAGGAAAAGTCAGATGGCCAAGAGATCAAAAAAAACTCCACATGGGCTGGAGAAAAAATATCTGCAGGGGTTTCAAGGCCAATAAACTGCCCAGTCCCCACTGGGCATCCACCTAATATAAATGATCTAAATCAGTCCTCATGGTTTTCAGGCTTCTTGTGAAAGAAATGGATGATGATGGTCATGTGGACATCTGGGGTACTGCCTTCAGTCCACCAAAGTTGGGACTGCATGGTCTCTTAATCAGTTGGTGGTGGCGCAGATCATCACCACAGAAAAAAAGGAAACAAACAACAAACAACAGAGACAGAGAAAGAGCAGAGAAATCCAAGACCAATTTGGGTTTTAGCTGATCGACCCACTATAAGCACCTCCGTTTTATTTTGATTCAATTGAATTGATTTATTGCAGAGTTGCAGACTAGAATATAAACCGGAGTATCATCAGCATAGCAGTTAAATGTTAAATTTCCTAAAAATAGCTCCAATAGGATGAAGGTATATAGAGAATAAAATAGGACCCAAAATGGATCCCTGAGGAACACCATGTTTAAGAGGAGCAGTACACGAAAAATAGGAATTTGAAGTCACTGACGCGTGGCTCAAATCTTGGTGCAGGATAGAATGGTATAGGTTTATGGGGCATTAGGATGGGACCTATTTCGCCATGACGGGTTACATCTGAACCGGTGGGGCACCAATGTATTGGGGAGAAATATGATTAGGCTAGTCGAGGATTTTTTAAACTAGGAAAGGTGGGGGGGTTGTCAAGGAGTTTAGGACAGGCCAGGTTTAGATCTATGCATGGAGGAACAAACAATGGTGTAGAAAAAGTTAAGTCAACATTTAAATGTAGAAGGAGTAACACATTAAAAATAGCTTGCCTTAATGCTAGAAGTATCAAAAATAAGGTAAGTGGGTCGGAGCTGTATGTAGCAGAGAATAATTATAATATTATAGCACTAACGGAAACCTGGCTAAATACCAAAAATGGGGATGAGTGTAACAGAGGGATACACATTTTTTAGGAAGGATAGAAAGAACAGAAAAGGAGGTGGGGTTGCTGTTTATGTCAAACAGAATTTATATGTTAAGTCCTCTTTAGTTGGACGATGAGCCCCATCTTAGTAAGGACATGTGGCTTCGCCTGGAAAATTATTTTAGGAGTGTGTTATAGTCCACTCAATTCAGACAGTAGTTTCAACACACATCTTTTTAGAAATACCAAAAAGGCAAGTTTACAGGGAGATATTACAGTCATGGGGGAGTTTTTAGAAGTAATCAGCGACTATATTTTAACACAGTATGTTAAAGCGCCAACATGGGGTGAAGCCTGTCTGGATTTAGTATTTTGTAAAAGTCAAGATAGAATTGATGGTATAGAGGTGTTTGAACCACTAGGGTCAAGTGACCATAATATAATGCATTTCTCAGTGCTTTGGAAGAGTCCAGAAGCAAAGACAAAAACTGTTAAGTTTAACTTTGGCAGGGAAAATTTTGACCAGATGCAACAGTCTAAGGAGGATACATTGGGATAAGCTTTTAAATGTGGAGACAGTCAAGGAGCAGTGGAACAGGTTTAAAAATGTTTTACATGTAATGCAGGACAGATACATACCTAAATTTGGAACAGGAAATTAAAAACAAAACTCCACAGTGGATTAATAAAGATTTAAAAAAAGAAGCTGCAAAGTAAAAACTGAAAAGTGAATCATAGTGTATGAGAAAATGAGAGCAACCATTAAGGATATCAGGGACTCTAAAAGACAGTTGGAGAGGAATATAGTGAAAGACGACCCTAAGAGATTTTTTCAGTATTTTAGCAGTAAAAGAACAGTCAAGGAGTAGAAGTGTATCAGAAATAGTAAAGAGAAATTAAAAGATACAGACAATGAAATAACGAATGCCCTAAACTTGAATTTTTCAGAGGTCTTCACAAGTGAGCAAGTGGATAACCTCTCAGAGGTAAACGGGACTACTAAGGAGGTATTGAAGGATTTGGAAATTGTAGAGGGAGAATTACTGCTCAGATTAAATAAGCTGAAATCAAACAAATCACCAGGACCAGATAATATTTACCCTTGAGTTCTTAAGAAGGCACATACATAAGTACATACATAAACTTTTGACACATACAGTACTTTTAGGAAGTCACTGTGCTCTGGAGAGATTCCAAAGGACTGGAAAATGGCAAATATTAACCCATTATATAAAAACGGCGACAGGGCAGATCCAAGCAACTATAGGCCAGTAAGCTTAATATGCATCACAAGAAAATTAATGGAAGGATAAGATTGAGCAACACCTGTCAAGGATAGGAGTTATTAGGAACAGTCAGCACGGGTTCAGTAGAAGGAGGTCGTGTTTTACCAACAAAAGGATATGATCAAAGTGCAATATATGATATTATTTATCTTGAATTTCAGAAAGCATTTGATAAGGTGCCACATGAGAGTTTGGGCATCAAAGTAAAAGAAGTGGGAGTTCAGAGTGATGTTTGTAGACGGGTGCAGAATTGGCTTAGACACAAGAAGCAGAGGGTGCGAAGAACCTCATCAGAATTGGCTGTTAAGAGTGATGTTCCACAGGGGTCAGTGCTATGGCTGCTGCCACTTTTAATATATTATATATATATTATATTATATATACATATATATATATACACACACACACACACACACACACACACACACACACATATAGTCACACACGTGCGCATGGGAGGCAGCTAAATGGCCTTGCCTAAGGGCAGTTCTGAGTCATACCAGGATGTGGCAGAGTGCACAGACTCTTTCTCCCTTTCCTGTAGACCATTCACGGGAGATTCCACCTGGCCCTCTTGACGTCACTTCCAGGACCGAGCCTATGGAAGGAGACCTTGCCGGCTCCGGCCCATATGATGTCAGGTCTGGGCTTGAACCAATGCCTGAAGACCTTCATGAGCTAGACCCCTCTGATCTCACTTCCTGTCTTCCTCTTTAAAAGCCTCCACCTTTTCCCTATTCCATCAGTTCTGGTTTGGACTCAGTTTTGAGCACATCAGTACTGTATTTATTTGATATATATATA
>JANRMT010028174.1:171867369-171881300 GCA_026402145.1 Polypterus bichir lapradei | reverse complement strand
TTTTAACCAGGGTGCAAAACGAGTTGTAAGTGGATGTAATAAGGCAGTAGTCTGGATGGAATCTGCTTTAGGGATTTGGATTGAAGACTGCCAGAAGAAGAACAACGGCAGTGCTACACAATCGCCTGAAGTGGCTCCTTTACAAGGGCTGTAACGCTCTCCTTTGTTGTGCAGTAAAATTAAACTCATTGTTATCGGACAAGTCATCGTGTCATTGTTGGTGAGTAACCATAATTAATTTTCTTCTTACAGTGCTTAGTACATGTACGTAAGTTTAGTGTCACTGTACACACATTTACTGTATACTATTTTTCTTGCATTGTACGTATTTATTGCTGGTGGCCTGTCTGTCGTAATGGCTGTAACATATGTGATATCGGAGACACTCAATATCTTTAAAATAATATTTAGGTTTTACTGTATATAAACAGTGTGTTGATATACATAATTTCAATGAATCTTACCTAATATCTAAGAGAATACAAAGGGGATTATGCTGTATAACTCTGCGGGGAATATTTATAAACAGTGTGGGAGAGTTTATAAGGGCTTAAAATATATAAAAATAACCATACAAACATATGGTTTCTACTTCGCGGATTTTCACCTATCGCGGGGGGGCTTGGAATGCAACCCCCGCGATCGAGGAGGGATTACTGTATACACATATATATATGTATACACACACACACACACACACACACACACACACACACACATACACACATACACACATACACACATACACACATACACACATATATATATATATAAAATCAAACAAGGAAAATACACCTACCCTCAAAGAATAAAGGCAATAAAGATTATTTACCCTGGTGTTCCCTGAAGAGAACTCTACTGACACAAAGCAATTCTGGCATTGGTTAACCACTTTAGCGTGCATTTTTTCTCAAAAAGACATGTACAGTGAAAAGTGTTGCTTTTTTGGCTTGAAAAATGACACTTTTATTAAATTTAATCTTTCTACTGTTAAATGTGCAAAACACTAAAACTATAAAGACAGAAGTGTAGAAAGTATAAAAATGATGCAAATAAATAATACTACTAATAATAATATGAACCGCACACTGCATATATGCAAGTGACACAATCGTCACTTTCTGATTCACAAGAATCACCTTCTGTTTCACTGACAATTTCAATTTCACTGCCTGAAGACAGACTCACCTCGGCATCACTTCTCAGAGGCATTTCTTATGAGATGCCATTATGAGGCTAGAAGAAGGCACGTCTACACCATTGCCCGGGTAATGCTCAGGCCTGATGCATACAAGACAAGCCTATATCATTGCCCAAGTAATGCTCAGCAATAACTCTGTTGGCACTTTTACAGCCCAAGTACTCCTTGAGTCTTACACGAGATGTATCTATACCATTGCCTGAGTGACACTCGGGACTAACACTTTTATCACTGTTTTTACTGCCTGAGTGACGCTCGGGTCAAATGCTTAAAGAGGTTAAACCGCTTTAGTGTCGGAGACAATTTAAATATGAAAGCAGCAACAGTGCAAGTGCTGGACACTCAAATAATAGGTGAAAAAAGGGAATAAAGTGTCATAATGCAGCTGTGGAGAATCCAAATCAACTGTCTATAAGGTTGCTGACAAATGTAGAACAGGGACCATGGAGAACACCTGTAACTGTCTCAATTTTCTTTGTACTTTTCCCAAATGTCTAACCTTCCCTTTAGTACTCATCTTTCTTTAATAAGAACCCGAACCATAACCTTTAATACTTCTTTGCGTATCTTTGGCTGCTCTGATATTGCGCTGGATCCAGGGATGGTTCAAGAGCACCCTCATCTTCTACAGTATTTGTAACTGCTAGTTTTCCACAGGATTAGCCCATACAACTTTCTAATCTTATATTTAAATACAATGATAACCAGAAAACCCTGATGTTAATAATAAAAGAAAACTACATTTTTTCATGAATACTACCATGTACCAGTAATGTATATATTGAACCAAGGCTAGATGTAAGCACGTTTGGAGAATTTTGAAATTAATACCACATGTCTTTAGTTCTTATTAACAACAAATGTGAAAAATGTCTATGTTTGAGCAGTAAGCAAAATGGACCTGTTATCCAGTCAGGACTGAAAATGTTTTTCCATGATTATCTAGTCAAACAGTAAAACGGTGGACAGACTCAGCACTTGTGGCAAGCAGTTCATTACTTACATTTTATGATAAATTAACTTTTCAGCAGTACAGTTTTAGAAACAAAAGAATTAAAATTTGCATTATACATTTACTGATTTGACAAACAGAAGTCAGAAAATGGAACGTTACCTGTGATTTTCAGAGTACAGTGCCGAGTATATATGTTTCATATGGCACGTGAGCAATTTTTTCACAATAGCTGTGCCAACCATGCTGAAATGTGACAAATCACTTGCTGTACGGAGTAAAATTGCTTCCAAAGTCATAAATATTAAAATCATCTAAAAATAAATGAAATAAACAATCTTAATAGTTGAATCATATATAAAGAAGATTTTAGTGACTAACAAAAAACACCCACCTGTAAATTTTCCAAACACCTTAAAACTAAATTTTGGTCAACTGGAGCAAGACTATGCTGTTCCAACAGCATCAGGTGCAAGGCAAGAACTAATCTTTGACAGATGCCAGCTCACCACTTGTACCCCCACCCACCACCCCTGAATACCTATTAAATTCTAGAGACACACATAAATAATCTTAACACACCCACATAAAAAGCTACTTAATATCTTAAAACTATACAACATCTCAGAGCATTAGCACTGATTTTTTTTTTTTTTTTTTTAATTTAACATGCCAGATGTTAAGTTTCTATCATGGTTTTAAAAGAAGTCCAAAGCTGTTCAAAATGATTGTCCAGATCTTCCTTAGGAAGCTATAAAGTACTGAAAGAAACATGTCAAGCTGTTTGATCTGTCTTTATCAACACATTTCCTTGTGGCTTTTTTTTTGTCCTTCTAATAAAACTGTTTTAGACATTGATATACTGTGCACACACCAAAATCAAACCAGCTCACCTTTGTAAGAGTCCTGTTTAGCTGAAAATTAAACACAGTATTTGGTGCAAAATGAAAAGAATACAACACTTTTCATCATAATCAGGCTAACAGTTATTCAATAACTGTATTATTCAGACACTTCACATACATATAAGCCTGTTATAAACACTGGAGATGCTTTTATTAATCAATAAATTCTGAGTTTTAGGTTATAAACAAATACAATTTCAAGCCTACATATAGTGAGAAGTCAAGCAAAATGACACTTTTTATTGGCGAACTAAAAAGATTACAACATGCAACCTTTCAAGGCCTCTCAGGCCCCTTCAACAGGGAAGAAGATTACATCTTGCCTGAAGAAGGGGCCTGAGTTGCCTCGAAAGCTTGCATATTGTAATCTTTTTAGTTAGCCAATAAAAGGTGTCATTTTGCTTGCCTTCTCACTACATTCATAATAGCTAACATGGTACAACACCGTAGTACTACAAGCCTACATGTAAAAAGCTGACAAAGGCAAGATTTTTTGAGCATACAGAATACATAGTTATTGTTATTAATATAAATGTTGACATGAATCTATTATAATATTCAGCAGAAACTTTGTATTAAGCAAAACTTTTAAGCAAGATGCAAACATGGCAATATTAAAATGCCATTTACAGAAATATGGACTAATATCAGATATCACGCACGAGCGCATAGGGAGCAGCTTAAGGACCCGATGCACACCGCAACATGTCATGCCAAGGGAAAATGGCAAGGTACTAACCTCTCTTTTTGTTTCCTCAAAAAAGATGAAGCACCGCTGCCATGAGATTACCCAAATGCCTAAAGAAACCAGCCACTTCCGGGTTTCTTTCTTACCTCTGGTCCCCTCCTGATGACATAATTTCTCCCATTCAACACCATGATTGCTTCCCAGCATCTCATCTGTGCACTTCAGTTCTCACCTCATAAACTGTCTGCCTGTCAACCCTCATTTGTCTGTTACGCATGTTGTATCACAACCTGACTGACCATACTTTCCTGACGGAACCCCAAACCTGATCATTGTTTGTTGTCTTTTTACACAGAGTAGAACTGCCATTTCTCTAGATCAAGAGGAGCCAGTTATGTGGGTTAAATGAGCCATTGTGTGTACAAGTTTTGTCCAAGAAGAGAATCATTCAAAGCAGTGTGACCCAAGGATTATGGCTGAGTGAGTCGTGGTGTGCAGAGAGGTAACTTCAGGATGAATTTCAGGATCATTATCTGTATCTATGAGAGGGTAGGTACTGGAAGATATTGCAGGAGGCCTACTTATCAGAAACTCTGGTCCCGAGAGCTAAGAAGTCTTCGCGAGAAGAGCAGCTAGGATTGACTTGGTAGCAATATCTGCAGGGTTCATGTCAGACGGTACTACCATTGTTAAGTGTTTGCTGGTCTTCCTTATGCGCTGTACCCTGTTGGCAACATGCACATAAAATCTCTTTTCTGTCTGTATAAAATTTGATAGCATCAATTTTAGTGTTCATCTCATTCAACAGAAATTCAGCCATTTCTACAACTAATGCTGCACCACACAGTTCAAGTCTGTGGATGGTTATGTACAGGTCTTGGAGACAGTTTGGCTTTGGCAACAGAAAACCTACATGGGTTTGTCCTTCAGGATCAGTCACCTTAAGATAGGCAATCATAGCTATGTCTTCTGTGGATGCATCTAAAAAGATACGGATTTCTCTAATTTGACACAATGTCAGTGAAGCAGAGAAATATCAATGCAGGATGTAAAGCTGTTTTAAAGCCTTTAGGGATTCTTTCCACATTTCCCATTTTGGCCTTGGGTACACAGGTAATGATGCATCCCAGTCTCTTTCCTCATCAGTGAGCTGCTAGAGTATTGCTCTTCCTTGAACGGTTACTTGAGTCACAAAACCTTGGTTGGCCGTACAGGCTGTTTACTACAGACATGAATCCACGTCTGGTTAATGGCCTTTCATTTTGTGAAACTTGGAAAGTGAATGTGTCAGAAGTCACTTCCCTGTGTAGGCCAAGACTTTGTTGTATAGGTGGTACATCCACTCTTAGGTCTAAGCCCTACAAATCCCTTGCATGATCATCAGGGTGGAAGGCCTTCATGACATTGTTGCTATTGGATAATGTTTTATGAAGTCTAAATTTGGGCTGAGATAAGAGCAGCTTGGTTCTCTTGAGCAAATCAATAGCTCCTTCAGCTGTTGGCAAGGATTTACGTCCATCATCTACATAGAATTCTCTTTCTACAAAGTATTGGGCATCAGAACCATACTCTTCTCCTTCTCTAGCTGTTCTTCTAAGCCCATTTGTTGCTATTGCTGGGGACGGGGTGTTTCTAAAAACATGGACTCTTGTATGGGTCTATGACTTCATCACTGATATCATTGTTACGATGACAGAGGAATCTGAAGTAGTTTCGGTGATCTTTTTTTTTAACAAAGAAGCAATGGAATATCTGTTGGATGTCAGCTGTCACCGCAAAGGGTTCTTTCCTGAATCGTGTAACCAATCCGATAAGATTGTTAGTTAGGTTTGGACCTGTTAAAAGTACATTGTTGAGAGATTTGCCTCTGCACTGTGCGTTTGAGCCAAAGACCACTCTCATTTGTCCTGGCTTGCGAGGATGGTGTACACCAAAGGATGGAATATACTGACATTTTTCACCTTCCCTCAGTGGTGGAGCTTTTTCGGTTTGATTGTTGTCCAGTATCTTCTGCATGAATGCTATAAAGTGCTTTTTCATCTCTGGTTGGTTCTTCAGTGTTCTCTTCAGTGAAGCAAATCTTGACACTGCTTGCTCACGATTATTTGGAAGAATGTGCCTTGGAGTGTGGAAGGGTAATGGAGCTACCCAACTGTTAGAACTATCTTTATGATTTTGATGAACTCCATATCTTGAACAGAAGGCGCTACCTTATTGTCATCACTGGTGGTCTGGAAAATTGTATGACCAAGGTTGTCTTCAGACATATCCATACTGAGCTCTTGTATGTTATCAAGAATCTCTGTGTGCAGATTAGGTCTCTCTTTCTTTCTCTCTCTCTCTCGAAATAGTGGCATGGGCATTGCCTGAAGTAAGAGACACACCCCCTTCCAACCACACTCGTCTTGTAAGGATGGATGCTGTACCAAAACAGGCTAATGACACCTACAGGAGGAAACCTTCCCAGAAAAGATGAAATACAGAAAACAGATCTGCTGAGAGTGGGTGGTCGTTTGAATAAAGCAAGCTTCCTTGATAAGGAGCAGAACTCCATGTTAATTGAAGTGAACACTTCTCACTTGGCTCACAAGGTGTTAACCACTTTCCTTGCTGAAGTGACAGAGATAATTAATTCAAGGCCCTTAAGCCCGATTTCTTTAGATCCACAGTCTCCTGTTATTCTGACCCCAGCTGCCCTTTTGATAGCCACGACATGTATAACACATTGCTAGCTGTTTCTGGAAAGGATGGAGAAAACAGTACGTATGTGAACCTTCAACAAAACCACAGAAGTTGGTGAGAATAAATGCCTAACCTACAAGAAGAGAATTTGGTCTTGCTGAAGGATAACCAAGCTCATCGGATCAATTGGCCCATGGGTCGCATCATAAAGACCATGACCAGTGATGATGGAAGGGTCTGAAAGGTTGAAGAGAAGATTGCCAGAGATGGAACTGTTAAGACCTTCTTCAGGCAAATCACTGAGGTTGTCCTGTTACTTTGTCAGAGAGACCAATCCAGTTCTACCACAACTGATGTAACCTGAGCCTTCAGAGGTCACACCAATCTATACCATCTTCACTTTACAAGAAGATTTACTAGTGACTTTTTTGAATTTGAGAACTCATTTAATATTTATTGTTGTTTATGGCTCTCTCTCTTGTTTTTCAGGTTCCCAAGGATAGATTCCAACTATGTTACAGACTTGTTATTGAAAATTGTAATGTTAACCATTCAAGGTTAATAGTTGTCTCTGACAATACCAGACAGGGATTCTCAGCCTTGACTTTGGCAAGTAAAGCTAACTGTCCATGTTCACTACAACCAGAGGAATGATAAACACTATGTATGGACTTGGTTTTAGCAGAGAAACCTCGCTAATAAGCCGTTTGGGGATGGAATAACAAGATAATAACCCCATACATATAGGCAACGCAACTCTTGAATATCTTATATATAAAAAAATAAAAAAACAAATCAAACTCTTTCTGTGGCTCAGTCAAACCCCTGTCTCAGATCCCTTAAAAATATAGAGCAAGAAATACAGTATACAATGTTGATTCCCAAGTAACCTGCAGTAATTACAGAAATGTTGCAAGGAAGAGTGTGAAAATATTAAACCTGCAAAAAATGGTTACAGCATACTACAAAAGACATGAGACTGTAACTGATGCAAAGGGGAAGCTTGCAAATATTAAAAGTCTTACTACTTTAAAGTTACATTAAAGCTTTTTTATATTTTCTCATATAGTTCAATGATTTAAGGCAATCAAAACTTAAAATGTCTTAACCATACAAAAATATCCAACTTAAAAGAATCGTAACTTCAAACTGTAATATCAAAATATGGCAGCAGACTGAGGATTTACTACATCACTTTCTACACCCACAGTAACTCCTGCCTTTTTCCTTTTATCCCTTTATTTCTCACTGTAACACATTAAAATGGCTGTTAAATTATTTTTCCTGCAGTTGGAAAGTAAAATGATTGCCAATGATTAATGTATGGGAGCTCACCGAAAAACTGGATTTACCATATTCCTATTATTCAGTTCAAGTATGCTATAAATTGCTAAGGGGCCATTACTTAAAGTTAAATGTGAAAAACCTAGTAATAGTGGGTGTCTTCTGACTAAAATTTTCTGTAATTACACTGAAAGCATAACATCACAACATTATCAAATCCTCTAAATGGAATGCATGGAATTCTAAAGACAATTTAAAATGCAGACAATGACCTGCATACAATTACAACTGTTAATTAAATACATTCATATTGCAATTGGTCCTCTCAGATACAAATTTTAACTTATAATTAAAATTGTTATGGTGTATTTAAAAGAATGACCAAAAATAATTATAAATAATTATTTCATGGGGGGGGGTTGGAAAAAAAAAAAAAAACTGGTTATTAGACTCATATAGACTACACAGCAAATACAGGGATTCCAGCCACCATTCACCAAGTCATTTTAACATACCAATTGTTTCTTCTCAACATCAATCTCCATGCCTCACAACTCTCCTGCTGTCGATAATTATTTTAATGTGTTTGCACTAGACACTCATGCCAAAACAAGTTTATGATTACATAAAAGTATCAGAAAGAAAAAGAAGCAAAATGTATAAATAAATTATTAAGCTCACCTCACTTTCCTCATTTTGCTTTCCTTCCATTAAACGGAAGATCTCTGAACACTCCATGGATATTTTTATATAACCTTCAACAACATCATAAATTTCAGGTGATGGCAACTTCTGAACAATTGAAATAAATGTCTCCAATCCTGAAAATACCAATGGCATTAATTAAATTAGAAGGAAAAAATCATTTAAATAAACCATTAAGGTTTAAGCATAAACTCGAGCAATTAAGGTAAGATGGTCAGTGCCATTCAAAATAACATACTTTACAATTCAGTACATTGAACATGGTGGTATATATGATAACAATCCACAGAAGCTTTTCTCCATCCTTATAAAGAAATGTTGTTGATCTGTTCACTGTCTTTGTGACTGAATGAAAGGTGTCCTTCTATACTTCTGTACTCGGTTGAGTTCTCCACATGAAAGAACTAAACTGATTTCTGTTAGTATCGACTTGAAGTATCACCATGGTCAATGTTAAAAAGCTCAATTTTTCAATAACTGCAGATTACATACAAACATTACAGAAAGAAATCAGCACTACACTAAAATTCATCAATGGTCAATAGTCAACTCTCGCATGGTCTGCAAGTTAATGTGTAAATTCTTCATTGGGAAAGTGACACAGATTACGAAGTGGGAGAAGCGCCAATTTTGCAATGCTTGTTGAGCACACATGGACCATTGAAATTTTATGTATAACCTCAGGAAAAACTGTCCACTTTATTCAAACATGTTACACAAATTTCTTAATCAATTTTGTTGCTTGCAGTAAAGTTTCCCTTTGTTCTGTCAGAGAGTAAAACACCTAACATTACTGTCTCTGTTATATAAACTATGGCACCATGAAATAATAAATAATAAAGGAAACAATTCTGGATTGTTATTACCAACCAATTAATAGCTTTTAAAATCTTTCCCAGCAAACACATGGTCTGCACAGATGCCAAAGTGTAAGACATTTTCTTTATTTTTCAGTTATAGTATTGTCTGCAGGTCCTTATAGCAGATCCTATGTCAACACCTACATGAAAAACTATGAATGATTTTTTAAAAATGTGCAAAATAGAGTCTCATAAGTTTAAACTTTTCTTCCATAAGTTTTAAACTAAAACTGCCATTCCTAATATTGGTCCAGTTCTACACAGTCATCATGTATGACTGTCTGGTTTGGCGCTGCCTCTGTTCAGGCTAAAACTGATCTGCAGCACATCATCAGAGCCAGTGAAAAGATCACAGACTATAACTTGCCGCACACTGAAGTCCTACATGAGTCCAGGGTAAGGAAGAGGGCCACAAAGATCATTGGAGATCCAACTCACTGTGAACATCACCAATTCCAAAGACTTCCCTCTGGCAAAAGTCTTGAATGCAATAAAAGCTAAAACAACACATCACTTCAACAGTCTTTTTCCATATGCAGTTATTCTGACTAATCAGGTCCAAGTTCCTACTGAGAATTCATGACTACCTACCTGCACACTAGACTGCCTGGACATTTTAATCCTACCATCTCTATTTTTGTATTGCTCTTGTATGTTGCATTATATTTAAATTTTATGTTGTTATATTTATCTTTCGTATTAAAATGTTGTCTTCGCATGTTGCATCGACACTATCAAGAAAAATTCATAGTACACAATAGTGTACCTGGCCAATAAACTGAATTTTGATGCTGATTCTAAGTAAAATAATAAAAAAGGACCTATTTTCACATTTAAATAAATTGCTCCATGAAAATAATATTTCTAAAAAAATTCACATTTCAGAGCAGGTTATAGTAGTGAAACAGCATTAGTGGGTGGTGTAGTTAAAATAAATACTGAACAAAACAATGTTTTAGTTTTACTTCTCTATTAAAGTGCTGCATTCAATATACCGACCAGGACATACTTCTGAATTGTCTTGAAAACTGGTTTGCTCCTTCTAGAATTATTCTAAACTTTTTTATACATAAATTTGAAGATAGTGTTTTTTATTTTTTGTTAAATCATATTCTCTGTGGTGTGTCACAAAGTTTTGTACTTGGACTTCTCATTTTAAATGTAAATTATGCCACAGAGTCAATTTATTATTGAGCATCAGCACAACTTCTATATTTATGTGGATGACATGCGGATGCAATTATACATGTCTGTAGCACCTGATTAAACCCTTGCTTTGGATCAGCTAGTAAAAAAAAAAAATATCTATCACGCCTTCTCACTAAATTACTTTTAACTTCTTAAACTAAATGAAGACAGAAATCCTCCTAAATGGAAGCAACCAAATAGAAAATGTGTAATTCTTGATTCTAACTTGACATTTAAATCTCACATTGATAAAAGCATTAAGACTACTTTTGCTCGACTCTCATTGCATCCGTAATGGCTAACATGGTACAATACCCTACTACAAGTTACTGAGAAAATATAAAGGTAATAGTGTATATGCGGGAAAGGTTATATAATTTATATACCATTTACATGCTATAAAAAGAAGTAAGTAATGCATGGTGAAATACTTAGCTATAGATTTATTATTCTCATATATGAAATAAAGTTTGTATTGTCTGCTTATTAGAAATTACATTCTATCTTGTGACTCATGAAGCATTTGAACCTTACATAATTTCTTTATTTTGTCTTAGTGAGATACGCTCTTTTAGCACTGTAAGCTATTACTTTACATTGGCCAAAGGAAAATAATTTGAGTCTTGTACTGTATAAATATCCTTATTCTCATCCTCAAAGTGCTTCCTATAATGTACTGTGCTCTCCACAGTTATTAAATAATAACCTCTTGAACCTTCACTTCTCTGGAGCCCAGTCTTAATTCTTTGGGATTAGTACAACTCAAAAGTGTAGATGCATGGTTTGTAGCACATTTGATATACAGTACTATATCTGATGCTAATTACTGATGGACAGCTCTGCTACAAACTTAAGGACTCATATTGCAAAAATTGAAAGTAGAAAGGGCAGATTTATTTGCAAATGTGTGTTTCATATAGTGCAACTTATGTACTGAATATTCAGTCTTGCTATACAGACTAATTAATTACTTGAAATCTTTTTCTACTACTGCAAAATTAAGTAGATATGATCTGTCCATCTTATATCCCATGCATGATTTGAAGTCAGCTTAAGCTCATTTCCCTTTCACCACGCAAGAGACATTTACCACAGTTAATTTGTTTTATTGCTGCCACTGGGAAAAGTTCTCTCTCTATGATTTAAGGGACTTCACAAATAACATATGCAACAGTACACTGAGCATATAGACATTACTGTATTAAGCTTTCTCTTACAAGCATTGTAACCCAAGTATTGGGTAATATTTAATCGTGGGGAGCCTGGTAACTCCCACCCAGACTATTTGTACTAGAGCACTGGGCACAAGGCAAGAACTTTAAATGTGGTGCCATGAAGAATGATTTGTGCCTGAGGGCATATTTCATTCTCTTTTACCAAAAGAAAGTGGGAGTATAGATTGTTTATTACATGAACAATATCACTGAGAAGAGGAGAATTGGCAGAAAGTATTAACACTTGTAGTTTCTGTGATTCACTTTCTTTCTTGCTTCTAAAGGTTTGCCATTTCGTGGAGAAAATCAAAGTACTGAGTTACCAAAAAAAGGAAACTATTTAGGTATACTGCTGCTGAGTGAATTTGATCCTTTTTTTGGAAGAGCATTTGAGACTATATGGAAATTGTGAAAGGTGAATCCATCATATTCATCAGCAAGTATTTGTGAGGAATTTATTGAATTAATGGGACAGCATATTCTTTGTGTTATTCTTAAAGAAATAAAAGAGACAAAGCATTATTCAGGGAGTGTGGATTATGCTCCAGACATTTCGTACATTGATCAAGTACCATTTATTGTTAGGTATATAGAAGGATATGAGCGTGTGGAATGTTTCATTAAATTTATACCAATATTTTCTAATGCAGAAAAGACTCTAGCAGACATGGTCATAGATTTTCTTAATGAAAATGCAATTCCCCCATCAAACTGCCACGGTCAATCATATGACAATGCATCTAACATGTCTAGATGCTGTACTAGATTGCAAGCATGGATTTGAGAAATGAATGAGTTTGTTATTTATGTCCCTTGTGCTGGACACTGCTTGGACTTGGTGGGAGTGAAAACAGTAAAGAGTTCTCAACAATCTGTGAAATTGTTTGACTTTATTCAGCGTCTACATTCCTTTTTCTCTGTTTCAACACATCGATGGAATATTCTAGTTTCATCTTTAGGAAAAGATATGATTGTCAAGCACCTGTCTGACACAAGATGGCTATTAGATGTTAATGCAGTTTGTGCTCTATATTTAGATTTAAAAAAAATTAAGCATGCACTTGATTCTATATCAGATCATACTAAACAGGAAGGGGAGAGGCAGAAGGACTAAGGAAGAAAATGGAGAGCCTAGAAATTATTCATCTGGCAACTCTTTGGAATGACACTCTTTTGTGTTTTACAGTCAGAGGATGTGAATTACTGTCATGAATGTTTTATACTTTCTCAAAATCTATCTTCAGGAATTAGGAATACATTTAGCAAATATGTATTAAAAGACAGACGTAGATGTCCAGATTTAGATTATAGCTATATAAAAAAAAAAAAATAGCGAAGTGTGCATTTTACTAGATATGATAGACCAGAAAAGGACATACTTTTCAGTGAAAAGTTAAAAATTTAAGGTAGAAACATTTCTTCCTGTTCGAGATTCTTTAATTTCTGAATTAAAAAAAATATCCATAAGCTTATCAATTGATTGGAAATTGATTTTCCTTCTTTGGTGAATTGGAAAAAAATGATTTTTATTAGCTGGACAAAAAGTGTGAACATCTTTCTAATATTTAGCATCAAGATGTCAATAATAATAATAATAATAATAATAATAATCTTTTAAATGAATGTGTCCATCTCAAGTACTACGTAAGTATTGATGAAAACTATATGACATTGTCTGTATTATATTAAAAAAATAATTTCAGACAACTTGAAAGCTGTTTCCCCAATGTTGAAATTGTTGAATATGTATACATATTATGGTTATTAATTGTACAGGAGAATGTTCAATTTCAAGGCTTAAATTAATAATAAAAAAAATTAGCTTTGCAGCACAATGGGACAACAGCATTTAAACTGGCTTTCATTAATGTACACTGAAAACTATTGATTTTGAGGTAATGATAAAAATGTTTGGCAAAGAAAATTCACAAAATTTGTGTTGAATAATTGTTGGAAATAAATAATTTATAGTAATTTTCTTTTGATAATTTTATTTACATAGTATACCAATGAATTTATTGTGCATGCACTGAAATGTTTATTTTTCAAAACTTTCATTGCTTAGACATTTGCATTGATTAATCTTTGATGTATGGCATATATTTTATATACTAACTAGCAAAATACCCGCGCTTCACAGCGGAGAAGTAGTGTGTTAAAGAAGTAATGAAAAATTAAAGGAAACATTTTGAAAATAACGTAACATGATTGTCAATGTAATTCTTTTGTCACTGTTATGAGTGTTGCTGTCA
>JANRMT010028174.1:171780185-171820246 GCA_026402145.1 Polypterus bichir lapradei | reverse complement strand
GATGTCCAGAGAGCATCATCACAATCAGCACAAGAGGGAAGGACAGCAGAGTTTGTACAGGAACAGACAGTATGGTTTACACTTGACGCTGTCACCTCTCAGCCTAACACACCAACATGCAAAGAAAAGGAAACATCACCTGCTGCACAACAAGACGTCATGCTGAGGAGTCCTTCACACATCTCAGGTGACCACCTATTTTCTACAATGGTGCAGGCTGGAGAAAGTGGAGATGCCCAAAGAGTGTCGTCACAGTCAGCATGTGCCATTTATCCAAGACTGCCCCACCAAGCAGGACTGCTTGATCATGACATCAAGACCCCTCCTCTAAAGAGTAGCCCATTCAAAAGCTCTCTACGGACCTGTGCTGGAGTTATGGACACAATTGGGAGGAAAGCAGTTGGCTTCCAAACAGAGGCTGTGAATGGAAATCCTCACAAGCCAGCAGTTTGTACTTTCAAAACAAGTGTGCTGGAAAATGGGCGACCTTCACTTTTCATGCCTTGCTACAACCACCTTTGCTTGAGAGAAAGGGTGACTTACGGCGGGGAGCCAACACCATTGGCCCCGTTGATCAAGTCTGAGCATAATGATGTGCTGAGGACAATTTTTGACTCCATGTTGCCACGGATCAGACTGTCTGCACTTCCTGGTGGTTTCATAGAGAATGAACTCTTTAAAAGCCAGTGGAGACAAGTGCAAGCCTTGGCAAATAAATTCTGGACATGCTGGAGACTTAAATACCTTTCCGCTTTGCAGAGCAGGTACAAATGGACTTGCCAAATAGGAGACATTGTGCTGTTGAAGAAGAGTCAACTATCATGCAATAAATGGCCTATGGGATTTGTCACCTTGGTATTCCCTAGCAGCGATGGTACAGAACAAAAGATAGAAGTTAAGACTGCCTCTTAAGGCATCTCCAGAAACTCTATCAGACATATCACAAAAATCTTTCTACTGGAAAATGGATAAGTTCTAAGTTAACACAATGTTTGCCTCTATGTACTGTTTAGTGATATAATGTTATTATATGAGACGGGGAGTGTTCTGCCCCACATCTTGTTAGTTGAGACTGTTATTTGTTGAACTGTGCTCCCCCTTCATCTTGTCATTTATTAAAACACCTGTCAGTCACGTCCCACACTCACCGTGGTACTATAAAAGTCTATGAAACTCACGTAAAGCACGTAGGTCCCATAATAAACATTTGAATACAATACACCCCATGTGTCTCACGTAGGCACCCCTTTATCTCTTGTTTCGGTCACGTCCAAAACGTATCCTTAGGGTATATAAACCCCTGTGTCTGGTTAGTTGTGGTACGCAGCAATTTGAACCTCTGTCTATGTGCTTCTGTACGTCTTGATCCAACCGTGGAAATCACTCGCCTTGTAAGTGTCCTTTAAAGCTCTATTGTTTAATGTACACTGTCTGCTATGTATTGCTTTGTAAATTATTCTTTATTGTCTTTGATTGTACACATGTAAATGCCTGTATGTTTCCTTTGTATATATTTTAGTTTACAACGAAGTACGTCCAGTAAAAGCCTTCAAGATAGCTCGCTCACCCCTTGTCGTTTTTTATGTGAATGTACCGAGTTGTTTAAGCTCTCTGTGGCCGCATAGTGCGGAGTGAGGCAGAAAAGAGAGCTTTAAATGTTAAGAGCGGTATTGTGTATTGTATTCAGTAGTGAACAGGGAGCCAGTGAAGTTGAGAGAGAATAGGTGTAGTATGTTCAGCGGATTTAGAACAGCAGGTTATTATCCTGGCAGCAGAATTTTAAAGAAGTTGTAAGTGATGGATAAGTTTTTCTGTGATGCCAAATAGAATAGCATTACAGTAATCTATACGTGAGGTGACTCGGGCATTAACCAATACTTCAGTACTGTGTTGCGTAAGAACAGCAGAAAGTCTAGAAATGTTTTGGAGATGGAAGAAGGCTGTCCGAGAAATGTTACTTATATGGAAAGGAATTATTTAATAATAATAATAATAATAATAATAATAATAATAATAATAATAACAACACAAAGACAACCCGAGCCACGCGCACATGCGTAAACGCATGCGCAGACCTTTACTGTGACAGCCTCCCCTCTCCCTCCCTATTCTCAACCTCAAGACCCCATTACACTATGGTTAAGATTAGGGTTGTGGGAGGGTCATCTGACTCAAAGGGCGTTTCGTGACTGACGTGGGCAAGTGTAGGCACTACCCGACCTATGTCACAGGTATTGTAGGTGTTATATATCAGTATTGTAAGTGTGCATTTCAGTTCAACTATTGATGTCTGATTGTGGGTTGACACCTAGTGATATGATTAGTAATGCCTTGCACATTTTGTTAGTTATTGTTCAATAAAGACAAGAAAGAAAAAGGCACGTGCTGTCTTTTCGTCCGTTCTTATCAAAGGAAAAAAAGGGAAACGATAGTGTACTACATTATTAATACATGACAGTAGGCTGCAGTAGACCCTTCTTATTTGGCCAGCCAGTCCACTGCAGGACCTCTTTAGCTTAAAGCGTAAAAGCAGTAGCCCTTCTGCATCTGCAAGGTACGGAAGCGTATTAGGGCCACAGAGAAGAAAAAAAAATAAGGACACAGTGAAGAAAAGAAAAGTGTATGTCGATAATGTAGTCAACATGCCGACTTTATTCTCGACATTTCCACTTTAATCTCAACGCTTATGTCGAGATTAAAGTGGACATGTTGACTTTTTTCTCGACATTTCCACTTTATTCTCGCCGTTTTCACTTTAAACCCTTGTTTTTTTCTCTCTCTAGTTTAACTTTGCCGTTTCGTAAACTTCATTTTAAAATCCATGTTTAATTTACTAGATTTTCTTAAACCCCGTAATAACTAATGTGACACATTAAATGCTTTGTGTTAAGTGTTCCCCGACCCAGTTGTTAATCCCTACGTGCTTCTTAAACTGACTTCCTCTTGCATTGAGAGGAGGCGTAGACAGCCATCACCACACAGAATACTTATACTTTATGATATTCCTGCTCTTTGAACATTTAGAATGCCAAAATTAATACTAGATATTGTTTTCATTATGAAATGCATTAAAGCATGTTTAGGGTGGTCCAGATCTAATTATGCAATTTTCATTACACTATAACTTATTAAGTTTATTACATAGAAAATCACCCAAAAAACCCGGACCATCGAGAAGTGTGTGAACTGACGACATGAAGAATCGTCTTCTCGCCGAACTGGAACCGTCCCCGCATAAATCAAAGTCATCAAGACGATCTGTATCTGCATAATTAGATCTGGAACACCCTATATTTAACATGGACGGGGGGGGGCATGGTGGCATGGCGGTAGTGCTGCTCCCTCGCACTAAGGGGTCCCTAGGTGTACGTTCAGTTTAGAGAACTTTATGGCAGGTGTGACGAGGCTCCGAAAAACTGGATGTATGGATGGGTATCGCACAGGTTTAACTGAAAGATTGTGTAAATATTTGGTTGGTGAGCTGGTGGTCGGAGACACAAACACAGAATTCAATGGATGTTCTTCTGAGCGGGCTTTCCTTGTTGCATGCGTGCTGTCTCTATCTTACGTGCCTTAACCCCCAGTTCCTGTCCTTCCTTTTTCTTTCTCCTCATAACCAATCACCACACTATGCACATCTTTGTGAAAGTCAGACTAGCCATTTAGGACATTGAGGGTTTGGAACTTTGAAAAATCTTCGTTATACATGTTTAAATATGCCATCCATACAAGGATTGCGCCCATCCCAGCAAGCATCGTGA
This sequence comes from Polypterus bichir lapradei, assembly GCA_026402145.1. Lineage (NCBI taxonomy): Eukaryota > Metazoa > Chordata > Cladistia > Polypteriformes > Polypteridae > Polypterus > Polypterus bichir. The sequence continues at coordinate 171,816,485 of JANRMT010028174.1, read as the reverse complement.
GCGAGGCAGGAACAATTCCTGAACGGGACGCAAGCTCATCACAGGGTAAATAAGAGCACACACCTACACAAGGGTCAATTTAACATAACAAAATCCCACATCCTACATGACTTTGAGAGGAAACTGAAGCACTCCAAGTAAACCCACCAGAAAAAAAAAAAAAACAAGGCAGGAAACACCTGGGACCCCCATGCTGCAAGGCAGAAGTGCAACCTCCACGCCACCGTGCCCCCGCGTGTATAATACATGCCTTAATGCATTTCATCAAGACAATGATATCAAGTATTTATATTTGCATTCTAAATGTTAGAGAGCGGGAATATCATGAAGTGAATGTATTCTGTGTGGCGATCACTTCCTACGCCTCCTCTCAGTGCAAGAGAAAGTCCGTTTAAGAAGCGCGTACCGATTCATATGGCTCGGAGAACACTTAATACAAAGTATTTAATGTGCTCCCTGAGTTATGACAGGGTTTGTGAAAATCTAGTAAATTAAACATTGATTTTAGGATGAAGTTTACGACGTTCTACTTTAATGACAAAATAAAGTACGAGAATAAAGTCAACATGCCGACTTTAATCTCAACATAAACGGCGAGAATAAAGTGGAAATTACTTTATTTTCGACATATACTTTTTTTCTTCACTGTGTCCGTATTTCTTTTTTTTTCTTCTCAGTGGCCAAAATACGCTTCCGTTGTAAGGTGTTCTGACACGACGTTTTAAAAAAATTGATGTAGTACCTGTCTGTAAGTTAATAAATACGTTGTATAGAGACATTGTGAAAGATTCACAAGGGACTCCTCGTTCCTTGGTGTGGAGTCTTGTCCAGCTAGAATCTGCAACAAATTGATGAGCATATTTGGCGTAAGGCAGCACGTATTGTAGCAATCTAGCGACTATTTTATCCCATCTCTCGATCATATCAGAGAGGCTAAAACGCTTCGCATAAGAGTTTACAAAGCCGACGTGGTCATCACCACAGTATATGCGCAAGACACTCGTCGTTAAACATTTTTAGTATTCAGTAATTCCTAGATCTGTAGCTGATATGTATTATTGATTTCGAAAAAGCAATCTGAGTAAAAGCGAGTGCTTCATAACTAATTGCAACTGTTTTCAAAACAGAATCAGTGCAATCAACAGCGTCTTCTGCAGTTTACGGCAAGCTTCTGGACTTCTGCGTTAACGAGACAAAAAACAGTTGAAAAGAAACTTTGCGAATTCATCCAGAGTTGGACATAAAGATCACTCTAGTACTGACAAGGATGAGCAGCTGGAAAAGCACATCTGGAGCCAAACCTTCATTAAAGCACCTGACTTTGTCAGCAATATCCGACCCTTGAAAAATGAATCTTGTCAAAGATTGGTGAAAGGGGATCAGTGAATAAGAATTCATCCGAACTGCAGCACCGCAGAATAAATAATCGAAGTAACTAGAATTATTGAAAGACTGAGCTTTTGTCATTTCTGCATTCTTAAACCATCTTCCAGATACGCAATCCACTGCAGTCACTGACACGTTTAACGTTTTCCTGCTCCTTACCTGTCGTGTTACCCAAAGCATCAACAGTGAGTTTCATTCAAGACTTTACCATCCTTCCTTCAATTCACATAAAATAAGACACACATTTCCTCTATTCAATAACAGAAATAATAGTAATACGGCAGTAATGAGGAAAAAAAAAAAGATGGGAAAATTTATGAGACGAGCCTGGACATCAGGGCGAGAAGGTGTATTGTCTCCCATTTCGTGAGTTACACTGACATGCGTTACACTGGGACCAAATGCAATGGAGAAAACTAACAATGTGCACCTTTAGAAGTGGAAGAAATCGACCATATACTGAAGCATTTCATTGCCAAACGTAAAAATACAAAGCAGAACATTTCAGACAAACGATGAATTTTGTTAATTATAAACAACGCACAATAACCACTGTATGTGTTGTTACTTTTTATTTATTCTCACCAAAAGTTACACATCTTCATGAGAAATGATTATGGATAATATGGTTATAATAATTCTAATTAAATTAAAATAAAACATTTTCAAATGTATTAATGAACAAACTAAGACACGCTGGCCTTTAGGAAATGTCAAAAAAGCTTGTGAGCTGTCATTTATGGCAGAATGCATTGTTAACGGCACGCACTCTCTACTGAGACGATGTCACGAAAAAAATTACAATCCATACAAACTCACAGCCTCCTTTATTGTCAATATCACATAAATTAAGTAATTTTAAGAATGTGACAAGTCTGCTATAAGTTCAATAAACGCTCTGTTTAAAATATTTGCATATACAGATTATAAAACAGAATATCCATGAAGCGGGACTCGTGAGTTTTAACGAATAATATATGACACTAACGAATTATAATACACAATAACAGGAGCAAGTAAAAACTAGGCATTTCTATTTAATTTAGGAGGCATGAGTGTGTATTTCCATATCGATTTAAGAAATAAAGGGTTGGATAATGGATGGATGGATAAGCCACATGCTTAAATACAAATTGAGTACGACGCCAGTGTCTCCAAACACTCAAATATGAAATATAATATGTTTTATAGTGAAACTCAAAATAATACACAATATAAGATGTGTGCCAAACTGGCCCGACCCTCCCTCAGTAGTTCGCTTCGCTCGCTACCTGTCCATGGTGGATTTTTTTTGTTAAATGAAGAAGATGGAGAAAAAAAAACTTTCTACAAGGGTTAATGATTAAATATTTAAATAATTATTAAATATTAAATTAATCAGGTAGAATGTGTTCTTACTTTGATTGTTACATGGTAAATGAGTTAGTGACTGCGATTAGGCTTCTGTAACTGGAAGATTTGTTAGGAATAATACAGACAGGAGAACTATCTTTTATTTAAGAAAATGTTTTATTATTATACTGTGCTGTGCCTAAGTCTTTGTACTGATTGTCTGTCCAGACCTTGAAGATGTATTCATTGGGGAAGGATGCTGCTGGTAAAGGCAGATACTTTTTGAAAGCACGTCCAGATGTGTTTATCCCACTGTTCTTTTTTGCCGCAGCACTCAAATGGGTCTTTAATATTGACCTCCGTAAAAATTGCTGGGTTCTCTTTTCACTACAAAGGTATCAACAGTGGCTGCTTTTTCTGTTTGCATGACAGTTGTAATTAGGTGTGCAGCATGCAGTTTTATTCACATTACACTTTACATATACAGTACAGTAGATTTCAACTACAGACTGTGGATCATTGAATACTTACAATGCTCACCTTGGAATGTCCCATATGTGCCTGTGTGAAAGAGCGCCAGTGACTGGTCTGTGCTTCTGATGTGCGCCAAATTGACACCTTTGAATTTTGGGTGCAGCAGAGCAATTTCAACCTGATCTGCCACAGTGAGTTTATCACCCTATTCAATGGCAGGATTCATTGCTGTCATATGGCAATAAGTAGAAGATGGATTACTGTAAATATGTGAGCTGCATTCTGCAAATTGGTCATCGCATTTTGATGGTGATTCTAAGTGAGGATAATTCCAGAATAGATCTCTTATGTGATCCATCTACAGTATCTCTCAAAATTATTTTGTCGAATTAGGTAATAAATATATCACTCACTCCTGAAGGTTTTTTTTTTGTTTTAAATTAGGTGACTCTTTAATCTGACTTGATTTTGGGTTTACACTAGAATACGATCAGTACTTGAGTGATCTCTATGTCCAGCTCTGGATGAATTTACAAAGTTTCTTTACAATTTTTTTCTCTCATTAACTACTGGTACAATGACATTAAAGAATGAATATTTTCAAGGTATGCACTGTGTGTGCTACATTTTTTACAGCCTATCAGTAAACTGTTTCAGCAAAGCAAGTCAAAATGACAACTAGCTAATGACTGACTTGGTAGGTGACACCAGGCACCTCCCAATAATTGGTTCACTCTGACTAAGTGACTATGACCATCACAGTACGTATACTGACTGTCTGAATGATCCAGCATGCCCCCTACTGATCTGGAGAACCATTGCAAGTTTGTTCACAAACTGCAGACAAGAGACTCATGGAACAGCACACTGAACTAGTTCAATGAAAGAATCAGTTTGTACTCTTCTCAGTGGGATGGAGTGGTGGCTCTGAGGCTAGTGACTCAAGGCCCTTAACCTGCAATTGTTCTGTCCTGGCTATGACATTAATCTGCATCCAGCCCTGCATGTAGGCCCTCCAACCTGCAGGGAAAACCTGGAGGTTGGTGGCAGAAAGTCACCCATTGCATGGCTGCACTCAGGTCTTAATCTGATATGGTGTTCCACAAGGCTCTATCCTGGGTCCGCTGCTCTTCTCAACCTACATGCTTCCGTTAGGTCAGATTATCTCAGGGCACAACGTGAGTTACCACAGCTATATTGCTGACACACAGCTGTATTTATCAATAGCGCCTGATGACCCCGATTCTCTTGATTCACTAACACAATGTCTGACTTGTATCTCAGAATGGATGAATAGTAACTTTCTCAAGTTAAATAAAGAGAAAACTGAAATCTTAGTGATTGGCGATAATGGATACAATGAGGCTATTAGAAATAAACTGGATACATTAGGATTAAAAGTGAAGACGGAGGTAAAAAGCTTAGGGGTAATTGTTGACTGTAATCTAAATTTTAAATCGCATATTAATCAGATCACTAGGAAAGCATTTTTTCACTTAAGAAACATTGCAAAAGTTAGACTTCTTATATCATTGGCAGATGCTGAGAAATTAGTTCATGCATTTGTTTTCAGTTGACTAGATTACTGTAACGCAATCCTCTCAGGACTACCCAAAAAAAACATAAATCGTTTGCAACTAGTGCAGAATGCAGCTGCTAGAATCCTAACTACAAAAAGAAAATCCGAGCACATTTCTCCAGTTTTGATGTCACTACACTGGTCACCTGTGTCATTCAGGATTGACTTTAAAATTTTGCTTATGGTTTATAAAGCCTTAAATAATCTCGCCCCATCTTATATATCGGAATGTCTGACACCATATATTCCAAATCGTAACCTCAGATCCTCAAATGAGTGTCTCCTTAGAATTCCAAGAACAAAACTTAAAAGAAGTGGTGAGGCGGCCTTCTGCTGTTATGCACCTAAAATCTGGAATAACCTGCCAATAGGAATTCGCCAGGATAATACAGTGGAGCACTTTAAAAAAACTGCTGAAAACACATTACTTTAACATGGCCTTCTCATAACTTCACTGTAATTAAAATTCTGATACTCTGTATATCCAACTCATTATAATAACTATTCATGGTGGCTCTAAAATCTGTACTAACTCCTACTCTCTCTTCTGTTTCCTATTCTGGTGTCCTTTTGGTGGTGGCTTGCACCACCACCATCTACTCAAAGCACCGTGATGTTCTAACAATGATGGATAGATTAAAAGCCAGAAGTCTGCATGACCATCAACATCAAATGACTCCATGAGAACCCTAACTACAAAGAGGACTATTTCATTTATGTTAGGTAGAATGCCCAGAGGGGACTGGGCGGTCCCGTGGCCTGGAACCCCTGCAGATTTTATTTTTTTTCTCCAGCTGTCTGGAGTTTTTTTTTGTTTTTTCTGTCCACCCTGGCCATCAGACCTTCCTCTTTTTCTATGTTAACTAATGTTGTCTTATTTTAATTTCTTATTTTGTCTTTTATTTTTCTTTTCTTCATTATGTAAAGCACTTTGAGCTACTTTTTGTATGAAAATGTTGTTAATCTGGGATCCTGAGTTGGTTTGTCATGTGATGGGTACGGCAATGCACTGTATCAATGAATACTCTTAACCTTGCTCTCTCTTCCCAGTAACATTGCCCAGCTGGCCTGGGGGCATTCATTTAAAAACATGATCTTATTAATCGGGATAATCGATCAATTAAGAGCAGAAACCTTCTTTGGGGGATCCAGAATGGAACCCATGTGAACTCAGAAGGGCTTACATCCGTACTTTTGAATCCCATCCTCACATTGCAGAACTAACTCCACTGAACCCTGATGCACGGTGAAGAGATCCACAAAGTGACAAAGGGGTCCGAGGAGAAATACGAAGGGAGGAGTGCTCTGCTTTGGCTAATCCTCCGGCCTTTTCTTATACAGGAGAAGCGATAGTAAATGGTCACAAAGTCCCAGCTTTATTCGATTCTGGCAGTAACATCTTTGTTGTTGCTCGCCATCTGGTGTTGCCGCAACAATGGCTTAAAATTAAAATCCATCTAACCTGTATTCAAGGGAACATCCATCACTATAAGTCCATTGCCTGTTACATCAGCCATAATGTCATCGTAAAAAAACTGACGGTGGCAGTACTTAGAGATCCTCCATTTCCGGTAATACTTGGTAGAAATTGGTCGGACAATAAAAGCAGTATAACACTCGCTGCTCCAAAACAACAGGTAGGTCTAGTCATAAATGTGGAAACTGCTTCCTCAGCTATATTTGCTATGTTCGCAACTGGAGGAGGGACTGAGCTCTGCCTCTATCAATGACATGGAGACACCTGGGATGTCGTGGGGTGATAGGCCATCTTCAGGCACCATGCCAGCCTGGGAGGAAATCTCGTCCATTTAGGTCGAATCTGATCCACTCATCTAACTGTAGTTTCAATTTAAGCAGACTCCAGCTTCTTTTAAAAGGGAGCAATGGAATGATGATTCTCTTAAATTTGCAAAAATGCAGTTGTTCTAGTAGATGTCCATCGCACAATACATCCCGTGTTGCAGGGTCTCCACTTTGTACTAAATAATGACCTTCTCTATTGGGTGGCAGAACACGAGGGGGAGGTATGGTCCCTGCTGTTAGTACCACTGACTTACAGGTGACAAGTCTGTGAACTGGCACATACTCACCTCCTGGGAGTCCATCAAATTAAGATACAATTTTTTTGACTGGGAAATAATGAGGAAGTCCGCTGCTTTTGCATGTCCTGTCCAGAGTGTCAATTGCAGCAGATTCCTAGGAGAGACAGTGCTTCTCTAGTTCCCTTAACCCGATTGATATCCCTTTTGAATGCATCAGGGTCGACCTGGTGGGACCCTTAGAGCCCTCAGCCAGGGGACATAAATACAGTTAGGTCCATAAATATTTGGACAGAGACAACTTTTTTCTAATTTTGGTTCTGTACATTACCATAATACATTTTAAATGAAACATCTCAGATGCAGTTGAAGTGCAGACTTTCAGCTTTAATTCAGTGGGGTGAACAAAACGATTGCATAAAAATGTGAGGCAACTAAAGCATTTTTTAACACAATCCTTTCATTTCAGGGGCTCAAAAGTAATCAGAAAATTGACTCAAAGGCTATTTCATGGGCAGGTGTGGGCAAGTCTGTCGTTATGTCATTATCAATTAAGCAGATAAAAGGCCTGGAGTTGATTTGAGGTGTGGTGTTTGCATGTGGAAGATTTTGCTGTGAACAGACAACATGCGGTCAAAGGAGCTCTCCATGCAGGTGAAAGAAGCCATCCTGAAGCTGCGAAAACAGAAAAAACCCATCCGAGAAATTGCTACAATATTACGAGTGGCAAAATCTACAGTTTGGTACATCCTGAGAAAGAAAGCAAGCACTGGTGAACTCAGCAACACAAAAAGACCTGGACATCCACGGAAGACGACAGTGGTGGATGATCTCAGAATCATTTCCATGGTGAAGAGAAACCCCTTCACAACAGCCAACCAAGTGAACAACACTCTCCAGGGGGTAGGCATATCGATATCCAAGTCTACCATAAAGAGAAGACATGAAAATAAATACAGAGGGTGCACTGCAAGATGCAAGCCACTCATAAGCCTCAAGAATAGAAAGGCTAGATTGGACTTTGCTAAAGAACATCTAAAAAAGCCAGCACAGTTCTGGAAAAGCATTCTTTGGACAGATGAAAGTCTGCACTTCAACTGCATCTGAGTTGTTTATTTTAAAATTCATTATGGTAATGTACAGAACCAAAATTAGAAAAAAGTTGTCTCTGTCCAAATCTTTATGGACATAACTGTATATAAAGATCCTGGTAGATTATGCTACCCGATATCCTGAAGCTGTTACATTGTGCTCAGTGACGTCGAAAGCTATTGCATGGGAATTAATGGGGATCTTTGCGTAAGTCAGAATCCCTAAAGAAATCCTGATGGATCAAGGGACGCCTTTTACCTCAGAGACGTTCAGGGAGAAGGCCAAATTACTAAAAATAAAATAATTAAAGACCTCAGTATATCATCCTCAAAAACGATGGTCTAGTAGAGAGGTTCAATCAGGCCATCAAAAAAATGCTGCGCAAAGGGTCAAAGTGGTTGGAAGGAACTGGGGTCAGCTCCTCCCCCTCATCCTTTTTGCATATCGGGAATATCCACAAGCCTTCACGGGGTTCTCAGCCTATAAATTATTGTATGGAGAACAGCCCCGGGGTATATTAGATATTTTAAAAGAGAGTTGGGAAGAGGAGGCACTCCCCTCTACAAATATACTAGAGTATATCACATAATTATGGGATAAATTTGCTAAAATTTGACCCATTCTTAAATCTCACATGGAAAAGGTGCAAGCAGCTCAGGTCTTTTGCTATAACCATGATATGTCACTGCGGGAGTTCTGCCCCGGGGATCAGGTCATGGTTCTGGTTCCTACCTCACATTCCAAATTACTGGCACATTGGCAAGGCCCGTATGAAGCTAAGGAGAGGAAGGGGCTGGTTGATTATTTGATTAAACAACCAAATCGTTGTCCCAGTGAGAGAGTTTATAACATAAATTTGCTGAAAATGTGGAAGGAAAGGGATCCCAATCCCACGTTTGGACATCCCCACTCACTCTTTGCTCATAGTGATGAGCAAGCACCAAAGTGTTCAGGTGTTCGGGTGTTCGGTCCGAACACATCGCGATGTTTGTGTGCTCTACCGAGCACCCGAGTATAATGTAAGTCAATGGGATACAACCAGGCACTCCCTGCTCTGAAGAGGGGAGGGTGCCTGGTCCATTGGAAAAGGTCAGAAAGTGACAGAAACACCACCCAAATGGACCAGGAACAGCATGGGGACAATGTCTGGATGCATCTTGGACTCCCAAGTCGCTGCTGGGAACCAGTTTGTCCGAGTTGTACGCCACTTTTACAGACTGACAAAAACATGCCCAAAACCCCCCAAAAAATCAATTTTACAGGAAAAATGACGCTCTAAAACATTATATGCTAGAGCCTGCAGGTGAGCTGACGCTCGAAAACATTGTCGGGCAACCGGTGCGCATTTTCTAGGGGCGCCGTGAAAACTTTTGTAAAATATTTAAAATTGCTAGTGTTTTTGAACTTTTGGTTGATTAAAAAGATAATGTTTAAAAAAAAAATTATGTTGGAAAAACAGATAACGGAACACTTACAGAAATGAAGTCTAAGAAACGCAAGAGACTTCAAATGATCGACAAGGAAATGCGCGTCTGTCTTTTAAAAATTGATCCTCGCATCAATCTCATATGTGCTGAAAAACAATCTCAACGTTCACATTAATTAAATTTAAGATTTATCCTTTGATTCCTTTATTAATAAAATGTCTTTCGAACTTGTAGAATTAACTGTTTTTATTGGCGATTGTCCATAGATTGTGTCGTCATGACTTTATTTATGGGCAGTCCCTCAGGTGCACCGCAAAAGAAAATTTTTGGACTTCGTGCGCCGCAACTTGAAAAAGGTTGCCTTTCACTGCTTTAAAACATGATATGGGAGTGCCTGTAGGTGAGCTGACACTCTAAAACATTATATGCGAGTGCATGCTGTTTAGCACCCGATGACGTGTTCCGGCCAGCCAATCACTGTAATGCCAGCACCTGACATGGCTACTGGCATTACAGTGAGGGCAGTACTTACCTGCCCCTTGATTGGCTGTCTCCAACCCGCAAAACGTGCGGGGCGGAGACTCGAGCATGGCGCACGAGCACATGTGGTGCTCGTTCGAGTAGTGCTATGCTCCGAGCATAGCGATGCTCATCACTACTCATAAATTAGACCTTAACTTCGGTACTAATGTGACTCACCTACAACGACAGGATTTCGAAGCAGTTATCCTGTCTGTCCTGGAGGTAGTGAGTGAGACACCAGGTCGGACCTCCCTGGTTGCGCGTGACAATGTGTCGAAACCCAGGGTATTAGTCCGAGAACGCCCATATCGATTTCCCGAAGCAAAAAGAGCACAAGTGGAACTGGAGATCAAACGAGCACTGGATTTGGATGTTATATCGGAAAGTCTCTGGTTTAGTCCCATCTGTTGTGATGTGAAATTTTGCATACAAGTTGATAAATATTTTGTATGTCTTTGTTTGTAACTTAGACAAAGCAATGTAATATTAGTGTTACATTATTGATAATAATAGCAATGGTTTGATGGTTTAAGAACCCCTTCCCCCGTTATGAATGAGTCCCTTTGTAATTTTACGACAGGGCTGGGGGAAGTGCCTCAAGCAAGTTTGGCCAATATTTCTCTGCTAAAGTCTCTCAGTCAACCCCCACATGAAAGCCAGGCTACCTAACTGCCAAGATTTACCTTAACATATGGTTTTCGGGTCAGGTGTGAGGATATTCTGTCCCCCCCATTGGAATGAAGGCTGGCTGTTTGGAACTGGCCTGTATCAGAAGCCTTTAAGTACCACAACGCCCTATTGGCTGTAGGGGTTGGACAGAAAACCTATAAATTTGCTTACTTTACCTCACTCTCTCTCTTACCAAACTGATAAAAGACCATCTCACACCATGAACTGAAAAGGACAACACAATGAAGATCACAGCTCGGCAGCCATATTGAGACAGCCATGTGGCCAGTTCTGAAGAAAGCTGACCACAAATAATGCCTTAACTAGAGACATTTTAAGTAACTAAAGTCTGTGTGCCACCTGAAACTACACATCACCATTTATCAAGTTGTATTATTGCCAATATTCAAGTGTACTTTGCATATTGTTATTATTTATGAATATTACCAATAATACATTGTTTAAATTGTAACTTAACTCCTGCTTGGCTTTTACTACACCTAATTGCCTGAGGTTATAAATGTAGAAGGGAAGGTGGGGAGAAGTTACTGTATATGGTACAATACCTTAGAAACAGTGGTAAGTCTGTGAGATTTGAGGCATTCTGACATAAGCTAGCTATTAATACAAAAGGGGAAAGTAGAGTAATATATGGTAAAGAAAGTAGAGTAATATATTACTCTACCAAGACAAAACATCATTGCATTGGTCGGAAAGCCTAAAGGGAGTTGAAGGTTTTGCAATGACTTCCGTTGGCTTAACCAAGTCTCCCAATTTGGACAACTTCCTTGAATGGCTAGGACAAGCCAAATTTTTGACCACACTTGACATGACAAAGGGGTACTGGCAGGTTTCCTTAATAGACTCCACAAAGTAAAAGACTACGTTTAGCCCCCTTAGCAGGCACTGGCAGTATCGTGCCCTTCCATTCAGGTTACATTAAGTACCCACGACTTTCCAACGTCTGGTGGATAAAGTGCTCCGTCCTCATAACTCGTATAGTGCTGCCTACCTGGATGTGATCATCTATTCCAGCACCTGGAAGGAACACCTACAGTTGTGCTTGAAAGTTTGTGAACCCTTTAGAATTTTCTGTATTTCTGCATAAATATGACCTAAAACATCATCAGATTTTCACTAAAGTCCTAAAAGTAGATAAAGAGAAACCAGTTAAACAAATGAGACAAAAATAGTGTACTTGGTCATTTATTTATTAAGGAAAATGATTGAATATTACATATTTGTGAGTGGAAAAAGTATGTGAACCTTTGTTTTCAGTATCTGGTGTGACCCCCCTTTGCAGCAATAACTGCAAATAAACATTTCCGGTAACTTTTGATCATTCCTGCACACCGGCTTGGAGGAATTTTACCCTATTCCTCTGTACAGATCAGCTACAACTCTGGGATGTTGGTGGGTTGAGGAAAATGATATTCGATCATTTTCCTCAATAAATGAATGACCAAGTATAATATTTTTGTCTCATTTGTTTAACTGGTTTCTCATTATCTAGTTTTAGGACTTGAGTGAAAATCTGGTGATGTTTTAGGTCATATTTATGCAGAAATATAGAAATTTCCAAAGGGTTCACAAACTTTCAAGCACAACTGTACAGCAGGTAAAAGCTGTATTGCGGTTTTTGGGGGTATTAACCTGAAGAAATTCTTCTTTGGATTGGTGGAAGCCAAATATTTGGGCTACCTAGTAGGCCAGGGTATTGTTCGTCCACAGTGTTCTAAAGTAGATGCCATATTGAATTGGCCTCGCCCGATAACCAAGAGGCAGGTTCAGGCCTTTCTCAGTTTGGTGGACTACTGTCACTGGTTTGTACCCTGTTTTTCCAAGAGAGCAACGCCCTTGACTAATGTTACAAGGAAGGGGAAACAGAATCATGTGATATGGGATGATAAAACAGAAGCTGCATTTAGTAACTTAAAGCAGGCTCTTATGCCGGGTCCAGTTTTGAAATCTCCTAACTTCTCTTTGCCTTTCATCCTCCAGATGGACGCTTTGGACACAGGTCTTGGAGCCGTGCTGAACCAAAGCATCAACGGAGTTAAACACCCTGTCATGTTCCCGAGTCGGAAACTGCTGGACCGAGTAACAAGGTATGCGGCCATGGAGAAGGAAGCTTTGGTGATTAAATGGGCGATTATTCAGTTGAGGTACTACCTTTTGGGTCGCAAGTTCACCCTGGTGATGGATCATGCACCTTTATAGTGGATGGCCTTACACAGGGACTCAAACCCACCAGTCACAAGATGGTTCTTAGACCTACAGCCATACAAGTTTTCGGTTGTCTATTGTCTGGGTTTCCTGCAAGCCAATGCTGATGTCCTTTCCAGGAGTCACGACCTCTCAAACAGGCATTGCCAAACTAATGGGTCTTCAGTGTCACACACGTGTGCATGGGAGGGAGCTGAATGGACCAAATGAAGATAATTCCACGCCAAGGAAGGGGTGCACTAAACCTTCCTCTATTATCTCTGCAGACCAAATATGGGAAATTCTTCCTGATTCAGACCCAACAACATCACTTCCCATTCCGGCCCCAAGAAGTATGTCACTTTAAATTCCAGGCCCAAGAATGATGTCACTTCTGGTTCTGGAACTCAATGACATCACTTCCAGTTCCCTGCCTTAAATACTGGAAAACTTTTCATGTACCTCAGTTCTGTTTTGGTCTCCATTCTGCTTCTTATTTGCCTATTTGCAACCAGGATTCAAGTATATGGGTGGCTGCCCCAAACCTTTTTTGTGTGTCGAGGCTGGTTATTTCACAGATACTATTCTAGATTTTAGACTAGAATATAGCTTGTTGATTATTTTTGGTGTGAATGAATCAGTGATTCAAATATTCAAATCATTTTGGTGAATTGAATGAAATGAATCAAATCACTAAAGAGAATCATTCTGTAAATTCGTACCGTGTAGATGGAGGAGGGTCACTTCTCTTACTTTTTGAGCCAAAGAAGGCCGGCAGACCAGCAGACCAATAGGGCTGCTGACTGCTAGGTGCCAGTGACATCATGGTGCTAGCGTGCCTCAGAATCACGTTTGACACAAGCCTCGAAGCGAACACCTGCACTTTAAAAGTTCAACACGTCAGTATCGAGCATCCCAGCACCACCCCCACCAGCATCACAAACATATCTAACCCTCAGGTTTGTTTTTGGTCCACTGTTTAAATATTTTTGACAAGTTGATGGGTGGTGTCACTACCCGATCTGCGTTCCCTGCCTAATCTGTGCACACATGCACACAATGGCTGCCTAAACCATGTATGTATACACACGCATGTGCAGAACCTTTACTGTTATGACACTTACCGATCCTTGCTTCTTATTTTACCACATAAGTCCCCATTCCTGGGACTGATTAGGAAAAATATCAATTTATATATCACAAGATTTTTTTGGCTTATTGCTGAATAATGCTTCTTTGACTCTGAGTAGTATCTTTTTGAAAGCACAATTTTGTTGTATGTAAAGCTAAACTGGCATCAACCCTTTTTTGACAAATTTAATAGGTCACTTTTATTGTGTTCGAAACCTAGGCTAACATGTTTGAAAATAATAAGGCAAAAAATCTGTAAATATCTTTTTTAACTTTCCCTGATAATTTTTTAACACAGTCCAATCCATGCATCCATTATCCAACCCGCTATATCCTAACTACTTGGCCACAGGGGTCTTCTGGAGCCAATCCTAGCCAACACAGTCCCATTGTTGCCAATTTTCATTGTATTTGAGTGCTAGTTAAATCTATTTGCAATTTATGCATCTTTATGCTTACTTATTTTGCTACACATTTGACTGTTACTGTTATTATTTTTTTGGGGAAACATTGTTCCCAAATCTTACAGCTTTGTTATTTTTACACATACCATTTGTTTATTCAATAAAAATGTATGAAAAAGTATATTTCCTCTTTTAAACTTATAAAAATTAACTGGCATTGTATCTATATGGGGGGATACAAATATTCACTTTAGATGAAGAATCTACACACAAAAAATGCTGGTAATTTGATTAGACACACAAGAAAGAATTTCACTGCACTCTTTTCATGTCCTAGTGAATATATTAATTTTATAGTTTTTAAATTCAATCAAATTTTGTCTGAGTAGCTAAGTTTGGTTTCTCAGGTTTTACAGACACAGCACAAAATAACATTAAAACACATCACAAAAAAGAAATACATTACAAATAAATATAATGAAGCAGCAAGCATTTTCTGTAAAAATTTAAAACATATTACACATAAAAATTAAATGGTTTAGAATTGACTAATGATTGATTCAAATGATAACAGTTCACCCCCAAAGTTTAAGGCTGTGGATGTAAAGTTGAACATTTTTTAGAAGATTAATAGCAGTTGGAATGAAGGAGGATTTGAAGCAATGGCTTTTTATTCTTGAATCCTTCAGCCTGTGACCTAATTTGGTTATGAAAAAAGTGGTGAAGCAGTTTCTGCACATGTATGTCAAAAATATGGAATGCTTTGTAAATAAGAGATATGCCAGCAACAAATGAAGAACCTTTCAAAAACTTTAAATCCCAGTTTTAAGCTTGACCTTTGCTTAATTCTTGCTTGTATCAGTTATAACAGTTTATGAAAGTTACTGAATATACAGTACTTGGTAAGATTTGCACTAGACAAAAACCACTGGTTTTCTCCATTTTCTTTTTTTTTTCTGTTTTTTTTTTTTCATTGGTGCCCTGCGCCACTGCACCCTGGTAAAGTCCTCTGCAACTGACTGTGGTGCTGAAGAGAGAAGAACATTTCTGTAGAACCTCCTCAAACGGATTTGTAACTGGATTAACACATTTACTGTAAGAATGTCCAGAGGGTCTTGTCCGTTGCGAGAGATGGACATCTGAAGCAGAGCTCCGCTAGCAGCAGTGTTATTTTTCATATTATCTTCTTCTTATCCTGAGATATCCTGTATTTATCCAACCTGAGGGTACTACTACATTATATGAACTGTACATGAACCCAACAAGAAAGGGTTTCAGAAAGAAATGAAAACTAAAGCTACATCCAAGCTCTGACCGACTAGTCCAAGTTCAAACTCAAGGTACGGCCTTTCAGAGACTGACCTGGATCAGATGGGCAGAAGCCCAAACTCCTTAGGACCACTACCGCTACATCGTCCCTGGCTGAGAGTGAAATGGGGAGCGAATGTACAAGTGCGAGTGACGCAGGTCACGATAGCTCGCCGATTGGAGAAGATCATCTGAAACTGGAAAAGGCCTTGCAGTACGCGCTTTCAACTACTCTACGCGAGCCGGGAACACCGGCTGTAATAGAGCCCACCACCTCACCTATGGTGCACGAAAGCAGAAATGATCTCTCTGAACTGAAGGTGATGATCGCTGACCTCAAGCAGAGCTCAAGCAAGAGATAAAGAAAGATATAAGGAAAAGCGAGAAGGCAAATGAGAAGGCAAGTGAAAAAGCAAATGAGAAGCTACGACGGGTGCTGCAGCAGGATAATAAAGACTTGGAGAAACGCATATATATTCGCTTTGAGGCAGTCTTTAAAGATATGCTGGGTAAAATTGAAGAGCACATTCAGGAAACCACATCTAAACTGAGCACACTTGCTGATCGGTTGGATGATGTCAAGGAGACATTCACAACTTGGATTGAAACAATCGAAAATCTAGCTGCCACTGCTGAAGGAAAAGTAACAGCTGCCAACTCCAAATGCAAAAAACTCAGAGACAGACTTGCTGCTCTGGAAGATGGAAGCAGAAGGAATAATATTAGAATCGAAGGTCTACCTGAGAATCGTGAAAGTCCAAACCCAGTGAAATTCGCAGCTGAACTATTCTCTAAAATAATTGGAGAGGACTTCAAATCAGACTCTGAGATAGCGGCTTATCACGTACGCGGATCAAACACCATTAGACCTAGGTCTTTTATTATCTGCTTCGAGAGATTATTATTTAAGCTAGAGGTGATGGCACTCCTCAGACACAAGCAAGAAATTATATATGAAAATAACCACATTCGTATTTTCCCTGATTTCTCTCCTGCAACAGCTGCTAAACGTGCAGCCTTCTACAACATTAAACAGCGGTTATAGCAAGCCGATATCAAATACAGCCTCTTGTATCCTGCCAAACTGAAAGTGGAAGTGCAAGGTCAATACTATGTCTTTGCCAGCAAGGAAGAAGCAGAAAAGGAATTAAGAAAGCTGATCCCAACACTATTCTGAAACACAATAGTGACTCGTAGCCTGTCATGACATGGCAAGGATATATAATCTACTGCCTGAGCCATTTGTAATGATACGGGTATTATAATTATACATTGTGACAGATGGGGGGCTCTGTCGTCCCCTTGAACCCTCAGATCAGACGCCAGACGCCAGACACCAGGTAAAAGTCCAATAATATGACTTTTTTTTAACAAACAGTGCACAAAGCTCATAAACCAATGCAAATAACAATAATCAATAATCCTCCACTCCCAGACGCGTTGCCACCCTTCCACCCAGCTCAGCTCAACTCTGGGATCTCCCACAGTCCTTTATATAGTCCATGACTCAGAAGTGCTTCTGAACCCCTATCCATGTGACTACCTAGCACTTCCAGGTCAGATGAAAACTCTTCTTTTCATCCTGGAAGTATGTCATTCCTCCTGTCGCTGTGACTAAAACGTACTTCCGGGTTATAGGGCACGTATGAATCTCTGGGCCTCCCTGCAGCGTCCTCTGTTGGCCCCTGTAGTATCCAGCAGGGCTGTGGATGAAAACTCCATTGTCCATAATTCCCTGCTGGCATTCGGGGCACCTTCATGCTGCAAGGAGGGCTCCACCTGGCGGCCTGGGGGTATTGGTCGGGATGACTGGCCGTCTATAGTCCACAACATCCTCTTTATTACTCAGACACTATCCGTTTATGTTTTAATTACAGTTATAGACGTGTGTTTATTTTTTTTTCCTACCCTAAAGGAGACTGTTTAAAATCATACCCTTGGTTTATTGTTATTGTTATTATTGCATTAAGACTTACTATGCTTATTCTGGACCACTTTCTAACACCATTCCCTGGGTTTATTATCTTAATACTTTAAGATTGCTGAAGATTATATTTTATGCCTATAGTTTGTTAATGATTATATTTAGGCATATAGTATTTAGACTATAATGGCAATAGATAACTCTACATTTTAATCCTAAAACGCCGCTGCGTCGGGGCTTGTTTTGCTTTGGATGTGCTCTGTCTCTAGGTATGTCAGAGGATTGGGACTGCGTGAAGTGGCGTCCAGCCTCACATGGGGAGGCAAAATGGGAGGGTGGGGGGATAAGGGGGAGAGAAAGAGAGCAAGCTATATCTACTGTATATCTAATCTATCCTTTTAATCCTTATAATTATAACTACCAACGTAACAATAGTCTGCATGGCAATAACTCTTGGGGAAATAGGAAATTAAGGTTAAAGCTGTCTCACTCCCAGTTAAGACTATAAAATGACATCAAAAGTTTAGAATCAATGTCTCCATGATGGGACAGTTAACTTTGTGAGCTGGAATGTTAAAGGCCTGAATCACGAACTAAAGAGAAAGAAAGTATTCTCTAACCTAACAGGTTTAAATGCTAAAATAGTATTTTTACAGGAGACCCACTTACTAAGCAAGGATCAGTTCCGGCTGCAAAAGGACTGGACTGGCCAAATGTTCCATTCTAGCTTAACAAAGAAAACTAGAGGTGTGGGAATTCTCATACATAGAACAGTCTCATTTGTAGCATCAGATGTAGTATCGGATCCTGAAGGGAGATATGTGAAGGTCATGGGCAACTTATTTAACTGTAAAATGATTTTGATAAATGCTTATGCACCTAATGTTGATGATAAGGAATTTATACAAAATTTATTTGCATCCATTCCCAGTATGAACACTCATAAAATTATAATGGCTGGGGACTTTAATTGTGTTTTAAATCCACTCTTAGATAGGACTCCTGTCACAGGGGGGACAACATCTAACACTGCAAAGATAATTACAAAGATTGTAACTGACCACAACTTATCAGATCCCTGGAGGTTTCTAAACCCAAACTCAAGAACATATTCCTTCTACTCACCAGTACATCATTGCTACTCAAGAATTGATTATTTCTTTATAGATATTAATTTCTTGCCTACGATTAAATCTTGCAAGTACGATGCTATTGTTATTTCCGACCATGCACCTCTGATCTTGGAGCTAAAGTCACTATGCCCCACAAACTCACCTTGCAGATGGCGCCTCAACCCGCTTCTATTAGCAGATGAGAATTGTACAGAATTTATATCCAAACAAATCAGTTTCTTCCTAGAGACAAATACATCCTCAGAGATTTCTGCAGGAATACTCTGGGAAACTCTTAAGGACTTCTTAAGAGGACAGATTATTTCATATCTTTCCCACAGAAATAAATTAGAAACCAAGAAAGTATCAGAGCTAAAAAGCGAAGTTACTAGAATAGATGAAGAACATGCCAGGTGTCCAAGTGAGGCACTACATAGGAAAAGGCAGGCTCTGCATTCAGAACTCAGCCTCTTGACAACTAAAGAAACTGAACAACTAATTTATAAATCCAGACATCATTACTATGAACATGGAGAGAAAGCTAATAAGCTTTTAGCTGAACAAATCCACAGGCAAGGAGCCCGCAACACAATTCCAGTAATCACCAACATGAAAGGAGACAAAATCATCGATCATAAAAATATAATGCACACATTTAGAGACTACTATAAATCCTTATATTCTACTGAGTTTAAAGAAGACAACACACAATCTAATACAGTTCTGGATACATTACAGATACCACAAATAAATACTTTTAGTGCGGAGGAACTGGATAAACCTCAGGCACTGTCAGAATTACTAGATGCTATAAAGTCACTTCAAGGCGGGAAAGCAGCAGGCCTTGATGGCTACCCTGCAGAATTTTATAAGAAATTCTCCGCTTAGCTAGCTCTCCTCCTATTAGCAACATTTACAGAAGCTAGAGACAATCAAACTCTTCCTCAAACTTTTCGCCAAGCATTAATCAGCGTCTTTCCTGAACAAAATAAAGACTTATTTTAATGTGCATCATGCAGACCAATTTCACTTTTGAATAATGACGTTAAGATACTCTTAAAATCATAGCTAGAAGGATGGAGAAAGTGCTCCCTTCGGTAATATCACAAGATCAAACTGGATTTATCAAGGGTCGACACTTATCTTCCACTCTTCGACGCCGGTTTAATGTAATATACTCACCAACAAAGTCAAACACCCTAGCAATCTTATTATCATTGGATGTAGAAAAAGCATTTGACATGATTGAATGGAAATACCTTTTCACTACATTAGAGAAATTTGGGTTTGGCCCGAACATTTGTGTATGGATCAAACTACTGTATACCAATCGAGAAGCTTCAGTTTGTATTAACAACATTTGTTCAGACTACTTTAAACTAGATCGAGGTACCAGACAAGGATGCCCCTTGTCACCGCTGCTATTTGCAATTGCCATTGAACCACTGGAGGTTCACTGTCGAAATGCTGATCAGATAAAGGGGATTATCAGAGAAGGACTGGAACAGAAAATTTCTCTATATGGTACTGTATATATCAGACCCACAAAATTCTGTGCCAGCAGTCTTAACAGCACTCACAGAATTTCAAAAGATCTCTGGTCTCAGAATTAATCTGAATAAAAGTGTACTCTTTCCACTGAATTCTCAAGAATATAATATTAGATTAGACACCCTACCTTTTATCATTGCAGAACAGTTTAAATAACTAGGGGTAAACATCACAAGTAAACATAAAGCTCTTTATCAACAAAATTTTTCCATCTGCATGGAAAAAATTAAGCAAAACTTGCCTAGATGGTCAACCCTTCATCTCACTCTAGCTGGAAGAATTAACATTGTTAAGATGAATATTCTTCCTAAGCTTCTTTTTTATTTCAGAACATTCCAATATACATCAATAAATCTTTTTTAAGCAATTAGATTCCACAATAACCTCATTTACTTGGAACTCAAAACATCCACATATCCAAAGAGCGACCCTACAAAGACAAAAGGCAGAATGCGGCATGGCTCTACCTAACTTCCAGTTTTATTACTGGGCAGCAAACATACAAGCTATAAAAACCTGGACACAAATAGATGAACATTTACAGGCCTGGTCCGCAATTGAAGTAAAATCCTGCAGTACTTCTTTATATTCCCTGCTTTGTGCCCCAATAAATGCAAGTTATCAGCAATATACTAACAACCCAATTGTGCTTCACTCACTCAGAATATAGAACCAATGTAGAAAGAATTTTAAGATGGAGAAGCTTTTATCTGTGGCACCTCTGCAAGAGAACCACCTCTTTCAACCTTCACAAACATATGCAGTTTTTAATGGTCACATACTAATTTTATACTTTTATAGAGTTTTTCATCAGTATTTACATCTTAAGCTCCGGATACAGCAAATAAGCTTATAAAACACTCCTGAAAT
Organism: Polypterus bichir lapradei; assembly: GCA_026402145.1. Lineage (NCBI taxonomy): Eukaryota > Metazoa > Chordata > Cladistia > Polypteriformes > Polypteridae > Polypterus > Polypterus bichir. The sequence goes on along the minus strand of JANRMT010028174.1, from coordinate 171,795,460 downwards.
AAACCAGCAGTATCTACTTAACTCATTATAATGGACAAATGTGTAACATATGAAATGCATTTTGTCTCATCTAGTTGCCAAAAAAATTACATTCATCCTTGATCCCATACAGAACTGTAGCATTAGTAGCAATTGTACTGGAAAGCAACATGTAGCATCATTTTTTTTTCTTTTTTCTAACATCTAACAATTGTTTAAGTGTCTTATTGTGAGAAGTGGTTGGGGGAGGGTCTACAACAAGCAGGTTTGTGTGTTTTTTCCCCCTCATCCCCCAGAGTTTCATTTGTTAAAAAGCAGCATCGAAGGCAGTTTTTATGGCTTAACTGTTTGAAACTAGATTTATGCATTCCTTTTAAATGGGAGAAAACAGGAGATAAGAGATGAACGGGCATAAATAGGCCAGTAGCAAGATTAGCCTAGAGTAGAAGGGATATTGCCTTCTATGAGTAGATGTATGGCTCTAAGATAGAAGCAGGTTTGAGAAGGTAGTTTGTGTACCCATTGGCCTGAAGTGTGGCTGTTAAGCATTGGTGTTGAATTGGAGAGCCAGTCTTTACCATAACTCCTCATTGGTCTAAGTCTTTCTATCTTTCACTTTCAATCACTCAATTAAGAGAAGGCCACCACTCTCAGCAGCCATTTTAAGACATGTGACACTCCATTCAAAGGCCATATACAAGCAAATACATTCATATTAGCAAAGACCAACCCAGACCAAACATAAGACAGATAGCCACCAATGGACACAAGATGAACTTACGTTGTAATGGTATTTTTGTGACACTCATTTTACTTTGCTTATTATTTTGGGTATATAGTACTACCTATAACACATAATTAAATATGTAGCTCCTTCTCTTGCATATTCTATTGCTCTAATTGCCTAAGGTTGAAGATGTTAAAGCAAGGGAAATGTGGTATGGTGTATGTTATTTAAGACATGTTAAGGTCTACACAAAATGAACTTAAAAAGGGGAATGACAAAACATGCAGATCATCCAACTATACTGTACTTCTTATATTAGGGGAAATTGGGAAGGGTGAGACCACCATTTACCCTCAATTGCTATGTTATTTGTCAATTGCAGATTTGAAGGCCTTGATTGTTTGTTTTGTCAGCTGAGGACTTTACAACTCTGGTTAGTCTCCTCAGGTAGGGGTTTGAGTTCCCCTCCTGCACTAGCGTAAGAGGATTTAGGTAAGGTTGAGCCAACAACTGTACTCCTTGGCTAGTCTCTTGTTGTGCACTTCATGCTGATCGGTTCCTTGACAGGGTGGACAGTGTTTTTTCCCTTCAACTAATAGGACACTTCTAAGATTCAAAGTACATTTCAGAGACATGTCTGTGTGTATTTCAGAGAAGCCAGGGGAGTTCTAACCCGCTGGCCAACCTTTCAGACTTTGCTGCTTCTGCATGTTATTGGTCAATTAGTAAGAGTTTTTTTCCCTTTCTCTCTCTTTCAGACTAGATTTCACATAAATGCAGCATATGCCCTTTGTGGCTTTTTTTGGTTATCCAATAGGAAGGAGTATAATTTCACTCTCTCTTGGTAATTATGCTTTATACTTTATCTTCATCTAACGTTTATTTCTTGGACCTCATTTAGGGTGGCCATGTTTTTTTCTTTCATGGCTAATCTTGTCCCAATGTATTCTGGGATTCAGTATTAGGTGAATATGCCTTTATTCGCTTTCATTTTTCATTGAACCACAGAATGCCTTAGAGTGGTTTTTCGACACCTGACCACAGGACAAGTATGTTGAAGGAGACCAGCTCAAGTAAGACTTTAGTATAATATAGGTTTTCCTAATGTAGTTGAGAAGGGTATTAACCACCACAAAGTAATAAGTATACAGTATGTATTCTTTTATGATAACTTTGTGTTTAAGCTAGTGTTTCCCCTTCTTTGCTGTTAGCCTAGGTTTCAGTACATATCTTAGTATTAGGCATTTACAAGAACATTTATCACACTTTTAGGCAGAGAAAGTTCAAAATAATAAAGGTCCTTGCTGATTTGTGCTGCATTTCCAATACCCTTAAGTAATAATCAAAACATTGATGATGTACAGTGGGTACAGAAAAGACTCAAGCCTTTTGAAAATACTCACATTTTGTTGCTTTACAAACTAGAATGAAAACAGACACAGAAATATTTTTTCAGCTTTATTTACTCAATGCAACGTATAACATCCTAGTCAAAGATATATAAGCAACAGTTCGTAGAAATAATAATAAATTAAAAACTGATTAAGTTTAAATTGATAAAGGTTCACCATCCCCCCGTGTCAGTACTTTGTTGAACCACCTTTTGCTCTGATTACATCCTTGAGTATGTTAGATTATTTCTGCACCAGCTTTGCACATCTAGACTGAGCAATATTTGCCCACTGCTCTTTACAGCAGCGTTTCTCAACCTTTAAGTATTTGCGACCCGTGTTTTCATAACAGTTTTAATCGCACCCCCCTAACAATTTTTTTGAAATGTAGATGCATATTTTATTATACCTACTTAACTTTTATTGACATTTATCTAACTCTATATTTATTGTTCTAGTATCAGAATGTTGTTTAAGTAAATTTGTTTTGATTTCAACAGATTTTTTTTCATATTTTTGATTCTTGTTTTCTTTTTTTCACATCTTTGTGGGGGCCCCCCCCCCCCCCTTTTTGTTAGTTCGCGCACCCCTTGAGGGGCCTGCCCCACAGGTTGAGAACCACTGCTTTACAGAACTATTCAAGCTCAGTCAGATTGAATGGTGACTATTGGTAGACTGCAAACCTCTGGGCTCTGACTAGGTCAAGCAAGGACATTCACTTTTTTCTCCTTCAGTCACTGTCTGCTTTAGGTCATTTTGACGTTGAAAGGTGAACCTTCTTTCCATCTTCAACTTTCTGGCAGAGGACAGCATGTTTTCTTCAAATATTTGATGGTATTTTGCCCCATCCATTTTTCCTTCTATCCTTACAAGTGCCCCAGTCCCTGCTGCAGATAAACCCACCCACAACAGGATGCTACCACCAGATGCTTCCACGTTTTACTGTAGGTATGTTGTATTTTGGATGGTGACCTGTATTGTCATTCTACCAGGTGTACTATTTGCTGTTTAGGCCAAATGGTTTGATTTTGGTCTCATCTGACCATAACGCCTTTTTCCACTTGGCCTAAGAATCTTCAATGTGCGTTTTGGCAAAGCTTAAATGTGACTTAATGTAGCCTTTCTTGAGGAGTGACTTTTTTCTTGCAAACCTTCCATTGAAGCAATATTTGTGGAGTACTTGTGATAGTGTTGTCACATGCACACAATGACCATTGTTTACCATAAAGTCCTGTAACTCCTTCAAAGTTGCCATTAGCCTCTTGGTAGCCTTTCTGATCAGTTTACTCATTGCTCTTCTATCCAGTCTGGAGGGACTTCCTGATCTGTGGAGGGTCCTAGAAGTACCAAACAATTTCCACTTCATAATTATGAACTTAACTGTGCTCCTAGGGGTTGATAAAGCTTTCGAAATCTTTTTGTATCCAACTGCTGACTTATGCCTGTCTACTGAGATTTGTTTTTTAAACAAGTGCCTTGCTGCCCACAGTCAATTGTTTGCTTTCAGTTCCATTAACAAGCACTGGAATGCTTCAGGAACAGCTGTTGTTTTGCTAAACTAATCACACTGATTACAGTTGATTACAGGTGCGAGCTAATTACCTTGGTGTGAAATGGAGAAGGTGATTACTTACACCTGATTGAGTTTACAGGCATTGTTGTTTTTGTCCTTTTTTGACATGCGCAGTCTGGAATAGTCTGAATATGTCTTAAAGAGTTCATTTTTAAATAAAACTTAAAAAGGCAAATTAAAAATATTAAATATTAAACCTGAATAAAACACAGAAGTATCATATAATGATATCAATTAGTGTTAAGTATTATCAAGCACCAGGATCTATTTATAAGGTTTATTTAATAGTTATAAACAAAATGATTGGGTGCATTTTGCTTTGAAATTAACAATAGTTTGATAGAGCTTTAAGAATTAGAATGCAAAACAAACCTCTATAACAAAATGTTGCTGTTCCAATAGGAGTATCTCGGATCTCTGTTTTATTTTAACCTTTTGACAAGAAGACCCTGGTCAGGGAAATATACCACATATATTGAAAATGAATAGTGCCGACATGCTAACTAAATAGATATAATCTAAGATATTTTAGAATATGGACTTATGCGCTAACCCCATGATTCTGACAAACTAAAGGGTCTTCACTTATTTGTCAAACTTCCTGCGGGTGCTATGGATCTTGTAATGGAGAGTGCAAAAGATTCTATAATCTTTACTCTGTAATGGTCCATATGACGGAGATCTAGCGGCTGTGTCCGCAGTATTAACTAGTCATAGGACATAATGTTCAAAATTCACCTAGGGTTTTTCAAAAGAGATAGGACGAGTGCGGCATGTGTTCTGTATTCTCTTTTCTGTATTAACTATTCACAGTGACCATACTCCCGAGACCTTAGGTTTTCATGTAGAAGTACATTTCACAGACCCGAATAAGAGACATCTATCAAAATGCTCTTGACACAAAGGAGGCCCAATCAGGCCGGTGGGTTGGGAGTCTCTTTTCCAAGAGTATTTGCCCCCCAAGCGGCCAGGATTTACATCACAACTGATGTAAAATGGAAGGCTATTACCAAGCATTAACAGTCTTTCTAATTTAGCTTGAAATGCCTCAGAGTACTTTACAAATAACCCCTACAATAGTGGTTCTCAAACTGTGTGGCTGAACCCACCAAGGGGGGCACGAAGATGTGAAGAAAGAAAACAAGAATCGAAAATATTAAAAATACATCTATTGAACCCAAAACAAATTAACTTAAACTACATTCTGATACTAGAAAAATAAATATAGAGAGATAAATGTCGATAAAAGTTGTTTTAATAAAATATGCAGATAAAGTGTAATGAGTATAAACTCTGATTTTTGTTTTCTATTTATTTATTTATTTTCATGATTAGCAGGCCAAAGATTTGGCCATTTGAGAAAAAATAATCATACATTTGTGTTGTAAGCAGAATCTGAATTACTTGGGCTTGCAAGAAAAGATATATGATAGAAGATATCAGATGTCTCCAGTTCCTACCAAGTTCCTTTAGGGATTTTATACTGGCTATTAACATTTAAAATAAGTACAGAAATTAAGTTATATGCTATGTTTGGGGTGGATGTGATCAGAAAAGCACTGATGATTCCAAAGATCAGTCAAGAAAACTGTTGGAAAAATGGGCAGAACTCTTTTGGAAACAAGGCTTTTTCTTATAATGCTTTAAAATTTGACCTTTACAAAGATGCTTTTAGATGCTTTATTTTCTAAACATGCTTTATTTTCATGTTAAAGCAACTGGTCATTTTACTTGGCTACTGAACATGTATTTTTGTTCACTAATACTTTAGTGTTTAATTAAGAATTACCTGAATATTTGATGACTAGTTTAAGCAGAAAGAATAATTAGCTCTGCTATTTTGTGAGCTATACATGCATGCTGAGTTGTTGGCTCCCATTTATGAGGCCACTAGCATGAGCTAAAGCTGCTGATTTTTAAAAACATGATTTTAATTCAATGAACTTTGGATGTCCAGAAGAGCGCTTCTTATATCCCTTGCCTCTAGTTAAACAAGCACACCTCACTATAGCCTTCTGGTTCTAAGAGCAGAAGTGTATGAGCTATGAATGAATCTTCAGAGACAAGAAATTTAAATGTAATAAAGGAAAAATTGTCTTGGAGACAGGATGCCCCCATCATACCTAGACTACCTTTATAGAATCAGTATAAAAGCTGATCAAAAAAGAATAAAAGAAAGATCTTGACTTATGGCTGATACCTCAAGCAACGCAAAAAATGGGTCACCTGGATAAAACGAAACATCTAGCCATACCAGGTTGTGTGGTGTTCACACTTTATTTTATTTTATGGCACTGTATATTTGACCTATAATCTTCTCTTGCCTGTTATGGAGCTCTGTCTAATTACCTGAAGTTACAGGAATTGGGAAGTGATGAACTATTTTGGTAAGAATATGTGTTAAGGTCTACATAAGAAAGAGTATAAAGGGGAAAAGTGTCACCCTAGGACCCTCCCATGACAAAACAAAAATCATAATTGGGCTTTTCTGTTTAACTTTTAAATTAAAAATACAATACAATACAATACAGTTTATTTTTGTATAGCCCAAAATTACACAGGAAGTGCCGCAATGGGCTTTAACAGGCCCTGCCTCTTCACAGCCCCCCAGCCTTGACTCTCTGAGAAGACAAGGAAAAACTCCCAAAAAAACTTTGCAGGGAAAAATGGAAGAAACCTTGGGAAAGGCAGTTCAAAGAGAGACCCCTTTCCAGGTAGGTTGGGCGTGCAGTGGGTGTCAAAAGAAGGGGTTCAATACAAGTATACAGAACAGAACAAATCCTTAATACAGCATGCTAATAAAAATTTTAGAAGTACAGAGCAGAATTTAACAGTAGATGATATCACATAATAAGATTTTGATATTTTTAGAGTCCTGGAGACCTCATCCGTCAAGCTGCCTCCCCATTTGGCCATTCCACGGCTGAAACGTTGCTCGGCCAGCCAATCCGATGAAAGGACCCCTCTTTCCCATGATTCCTATGATCCTCCATCAGGGATGACTTTACCATAGGCAGGCAAACAACTTGGCAGGTGGGCCGTGGCACCAATTGCCACATTTAAGTACCGAGAACAGAAACAGAATAGGTGAGGGTTAGTAACAAATTATAATAATCATGTTACTATGTTTTAGTGCTAATGACTAACAACAGAGATGCAGTATGTACAGTTAATCAGCAGCTCTAGTCAGGATATGCTAAACTGAAGTAGTGAGTCTTCAGCCGGGATTTAAAGGCTGGGACTGAAGAGGCATCTCTTATAGAAGCAGGAAGACCATTCCACAGTTTAGGGGCCCTGTAACTAAAAGCTCGACCTCCCACTGTTATTTTATTAATCCTTGGAATCATAAGCAGACCGGCATCTTGAGATCTTAATGTGCGCTCAGGTTTGTAAGTCATGATAAGTTCAGACAAGTAAGCCGGACCTTGGCCATTTAATGCTTTATATGTTAAAAGGAGGATTTTGGAATCTGCCCTAAACCGGGAGCCAGTGTAAGGATTTAAGAACTGGAGTTATGTGTTCGTATTTTCTTGTTCTTGTAATAATTCTTGCAGCCGCATTTTGGATTAACTGGAGGCTGTATAAAGAACAGTTTGAACAGCCAGTGAACACCGCATTGCAGTAGTCAATCCTACTAGAGATAAATGCATGAATTAATTTCTCAGAATCCTGTTTATTTAGAAAGCGCCTTAATTTCCTAACATTTTTAAGATGGAAGAAACATGTTTTGGACAACTTTGTAATATGTGCTTTAAATGACATGCTAGAATCAAAGATAACTCCTAGATTGCGGGCTGATTCAGTAAAATTAATTGGGATTCCAACCAAGTTAAATGACGACAAAATATTGCTGTGATCAGCGTCATTCCCTCCAACAATTAACATCTCTGTTTTATCTGTATTTAAAGACAAGTAGTTCTCATTCATCCACTCTTTTAATTCACTAACACACCTAATTAAAGACAACATCGGAGAAACTTCATTTGATTTAAATGAAAGGTATAACTGGGTGTCATCTGTATACGAGTGAAAATTAACATTATGTTTCCTAATGAGAGATCCCAATGGAAGCATGTAAAGTGAAAACAGTAAAGGTCCCAGTACTGAGCCCTGCGGGACACCATATTGAACTTCTGTGTATAATGATGGAGTACTGTCAGCACATTTCTGTACATATTAGAATCGATTTGATAAATAAGAACTGAACCAAGCGAGCACGGGGCCTGTAAGACCAACATCGTTTTCTAGCCTGTGCAGTAAAATAGAATGGTCAATGGTGTCAAATGCTGCACTTAAGTCTAACAACATAATTACAGTGAAGTTTCCTTCATCAGAGGATATCAGAATGTCATTTACAACCCGTGTTAGTGCAGTTTCTGTACTATGACCAGTGCGAAAACCAGACTGGAATTTCTCAAATAAATTGTAATTCATAAGGTGTGACTGAAGCTGACGGGCGACTACTTTTTCTAGTATTTTAGAGAGAAATGGTAAATTTGAAACAGGCCTATAATTATTTAGTATGTGTGGGTCTAGGTCTGACTTTTTAAGTAAAGGTTTAATGACTGACACTTTTAGTGCATCAGGTACTGTGCCATGCAGTAATGAACTATTGATAACGGTTAGAATAGGTGCTGCAAGAACATCCATTGCACTTTTTACTAGTTTTGTCGGCACTGGATCTAGGGAACAAGTAGAGGGCTTCATTTTAGTAATTAAAGTTAAGACTTCCTGCTCAGTTACAGGATTAAAATTACTAAAGTGCTGCATGCAATGTGCGGCAGGGTCTGCTAAGCTAGTATTTGGTTTGTACTGTGATGCTGAGATCTGGGATCTTATATTTTTAATTTTCTCATTGAAGAAGTTCATAAAGTCTGTACTGCTAATATCTTTTGGTATTTTGCACTGTTGATCTGAATTGCCATTTGTTAATTTAGCCGCTGTACTAAACAGTACCCGAGGATTTTATTATTGCTATCTATTAATGTAGAATAGTATTCTGAGCAAGCTTTAAAGAGGGCTTTTTTATATTTATTAACACTCTCTGTCCATGCAATTTGAAAGACATGTAGCTTTGTTGTTCTCCATCTGCGCTCCAGTTTTCGACACTCTAATTTAAGAGCTCGAGTATTTTCATTAAACCAGGGAGAGTTTCTATGTGCTTTGATCACTTTTGTTTTAATGGGAGCCACTGTGTCCAGAGCATCTCTCAAGGTCACATTATAATGTGATATTAGCTGATCTAAATTGTTTTCCATGTTTACATTTGATGTTAACTGAAAAAAAAAATAGTAAAATGTTTTCTTATTGTCACCTGTGTTAATAGAAATAATTAGTTTTTTGAGTAGACAGAAAATATCAAAATTTTGTGCTAGTGTAACAGTGAGTGCTTTTACATGCACGTACAAAACTGGGATAAGGTGAATAACCAGGCTAAGGTAGAAACCTGCTTTGTTATAAATCTCCATTTAAATGCACAAGTGTATTTACAGAGTTTTCCTTTGTCAAAAGGCTCCTATGTTATAGAAATGAGCTAAGCAAAAAATTAAAAATCATCACTGTCCACAGCAAATCCTAAAACACAAATGGAATCTGTCTCTCTTGTGCAGTGTGGGATTACTTTTAAAAATAATTAAATTATATTACTCACACTTCTAAAATCACCCTGACTTTGGGTTACTATTCTGTATTAAAATAATTACCTTTAGCGAAATGAATGAATACACCGTTACAATAAGCTCCTGGAGTCTGTCTCTAACCGGCTGTCCAAATGAGAGTTTATAAAGCAAAAATGTTTCGTTATCTCAGACTTTTAAAAAACAGGTGGCTCCGTACAGATAGAGTCCGTTTCGAACGATTACGCATTTCACAAACGGACACTTCTGTACGTAGTTCAGAATACGGCCCTCTTATTATGTCAGAGTTAATACACAACCGGCCTGCGCTCTTAAACCATGCCTGAATATTTTCAGAGAATAGGCTCTGTTTGAATTTTCAGATGCCGAGACAAAAACTACTTGATTGTAAATCCCGTTTCGATATGAAAAAACTAATATAGTTTGCTTCAGTCCTATGAGTTTGTACATTAATCGTTGCTCACGTAGATAGAAATAAAGGCTGCCTCTTATGTTATACGCACACACGAGCGCACTCACACGCCTACACATGAGTGGGCTCACGCACGCTCTTGAGAATCAACTTGGAAATATTAATATTAAGGAAAAAATATAAGGATTCACCCCTTCATTTTTTTAAAAACATACTCGTTTGACGCATATAATAATCAAAAATATGCCATACCGTGATCGTGGATCTTCCAGACGAGATTGTCATCTTTCAGTATTAACGGCCTGCTGAGTAATGGCTAACTTTTAGAAAAAACTAAACGCATTTCTTCATTATGGAAGGTTTAAAATGGGAGGTAATGGATTCTGTAGAACCCGTCTTGTTTTAGATATACTTTTTTATATAAATTATACATCCAAGGTTAGATATTTTTTAGACATCTCAAACGTGATTTTAAAAAGGAACTGCTGCATATTATTTAACTGTGTGTGTGATTTTTAAAGGGCTTATATCGAACTAGTTATCTCGTGTTTTATACGTTCTCATTAAAGCCTTTAACTTTTAAAGATTAATCCATCATGGAAAAAGTAGCTGCGTGCCCACTGCATGGGGATGGAAGAAGGTGGGGTTTACGCCCAGCTGTTGACAAGCATGTGCGCGCAGGGACTCACTCAGCGGGGGATGGTTGCTTGAAATGGGCAGGCGCAGTTGTTTGCAAGCAAACTTGCGAGTCCTCGCCCAAGTGGGATACCTAATATCTTCCAGCTAAAGACACGTGCCTGTTCAGGTCTGCGTAGAGCTTTGGCACTGGCCAGCTCACAGGTGCACGCAGGGGGTGCTGCCAGCTTTTAAACGCAGAGCCTGTCTGTGAGATGGAAGATTCAGCAGCTGGACGTTTAGACCTTTCTGTGAAAGGATTTTCAGGGAGATGGAAAAAAAGGCTGTTTTGACTTAGATAAAGCAAAGGTTAGATAGATATTTTAAATAATAGTTACATAGATACAGGTGGATTTACTCAAAGCAATATAGGCAGGAGCATGTGTGTGTGTGTGTGTGTGTATGTCCTTGGAAGAAGTGTGCCAGGAAGTTGAGGGGCCAACCAACAGGTGCTGCCCAGCCATCAGGTTCTGCCTGACCGGGGGCCTAGGCAGACCCTGGGCATGTCTGGACATGTGGTGGGCTGGCAGCAACATGCCTGAACTTGTCCTAGGGAGAGGGGGTTGGGAAGTGGTTGGGGGTAGTGATGGGTTCAAGGAGGGGTGTCTAGACAGACCTTGGGCATTGGCCAGCAACAGCAACAGGGGGTGCTGGGAAGTGGAAGGGGTGGTGGTGGGTTCAAGGAGGGGGGTCTAGACAGACCTTGGGCATCGGCCAGCAACAGCAACAGGGGGTGCTGGGAAGTGGAAGGGGTGGTGGTGGGTTCAAGGAGGGGCCAGATATCCATCAAATGGCTCTTGACAGTTTCCTGGGGAAAACAGGTGGGTGGGTGGGTGGGTGGATGGGGGTAAGGAGGGGGGCAAACAGTTGGTCAAGCAGGTGGTTGGGGGTGGGGTCAAGGAGGGGGGCAAACAGGTGGAGGGGTGGGGTGCATCATTCAAATCCACCAATCAGGTGGAGGGATGGTACTTCAGGTCATAAATCAAAAAAGGGCAGGGCTTAAGGTCATAAATCATTTTGATTGGCAGTTTGACAGAAGCACCCTGACATATTACTACTCTTGAGTTTCTGACCGCTCCTTACTGAACTACCTGAGGACATGGTAACCGAATCGTCACACCAGTAAAGATGGTACTTTTGGAGCAGTTGTTGTGAATTAAACTAAACCAAGCAGAGACTGGGAACCAGTCCTTTGGAGAAATAATAAAGTACTTGTCTTAAGGAATAAGAATTAAACTGAAGGCTGTGAGACAGTAGGGGGTACAATAGGAAATTGTACTTACAAACTGTGAACTATGCATAGAATTGTAAATGTGTTTTTAGTTTCTTAGAGTAACAAAATAAAAAAAAAAACTTGAATCAAAACCACCTTATTTTGCAATAGTACAACATCTCCAGAAACATGAACATGTAACCTATTTCATAAGTTCCAGGTATTTGGGATATTGCCAGTATAAAGATTCAAAGTGTATGGACTCTACCCTTATACTTTATGTCTCATTGCAAGTGTACCTCACAGAGACACCGGATACACCAAATAAAACCCTTTTTTGTGGTCTGCATACTTATCCATGGTTACCTAAAGGGTGGAGTGGTACTTGCTATTTGGCATTTGCAGTTCTTTATGGAGCAGCCCACCAGAAATATCCACAGGCGCCCTATTACAGAAAATGAAGGGTAGCATTTATCACATGTATCAAGCTCTAGAACAAAGTGGGCATTTCCATTTTTGTTAGACATTTAGACATTGGAATTCAGCCAATACCAATAGTTTGGTCAGCTCTGTAGTTAATGTAATAACAAAGGTGTAAATCATAGTTGAGCTGACACCTCTGCAGAGAGTTCTTCAGATATATTTGTTATTTCTTATATTTTAGTTTGTTCAGTTTCTTTGGTAACTTGGGTCTTGGTGAACACTGGCGTGTCACCTTTCACACACGTGTCATAAGTTCGCCATCACTGACCTACCCTTTTGTGCCAGAAACCGTAGTAACACTGTTCCCTATGAAGGTGCAGAAGTTACATTAAAGAACATAACACCAAGCTGAGGGTGTCAGCATCACACCACGGACATTTAGCAAAGAGAAATAGTGTCCTCTTTCACAAACGGATCCACCAATTGAACCTGGAGCAAAAACATTACTTGATTCCACGCAGCAATTGACATCATACTTGAAAGCTCAGTATTGTAAAACTGTTTATCTGTGCCAAGATAAAATGAACCTCTAAACAGAGAATAAACAACCAGTGTCTTTTATTTTGATATATACATAAATATATATATGAAGTTATTATAGATCTATAAATTTGTATTTAGAAATAAATGGTAGTATTCTGTTTCATAAAATGAGTGTGCTTCATTTACCTTGATACAAGTCTAATGGCCAGAGACCCCCTCCTACAGAGGTAAGGAAAATAAAGTTGGAGCCTTACCAAATTATTTAATTACAGGAATTACTAAACTGATAAATAATTAACTGATTAATATCAATCAATGAATTCCTCTCACATCCATACACCATATTCTACATTTACATGGCATCAGAAACTGAGATCCTTCAATATCTTATGATGCTCTGGACTATTTGAGGAAACCCCTGTTCTTCGATGGAGACAATGATCACTGGCTCAGTAAAAGTTGGTGGAAAAGGCTGTGGTGAATAATATGGTGGTTATTCAAAGCACAACCTAATCTGATGAAAAAAATAATGAAGATACTGTATTAAGACATCCCTTAGTATTGTGGTGTTTTATGCTGATGAAGATAGCAACTGAATATTAATTGTTAGGTTGCTTTAGTTGTTTTATGAGTGTAAAAAGAGAGGACTGTTGGAGAAAATCTTTTTCTAGCACTTTAACATCTTGGCTTCTAAGGTTTTAAAGATACCTGTATTTTAAATAACCAACTATTTTCCCAAAAGGATGCATCTGGCATAAAGTTACTCTTGAAAAGGTGCCATAAGATTACCAATGTAACAAAGGCATTTTATACTGACTTTTGTCTATCTGGTTAAAGTAGGCAGATACTCAAAACCAGGAATATATTCCATTGTTCATGTTTACCCTTTACCATACTTTACCTTTTAAAGAATATGTACTTGACTTTGATTTGTATTAAGTTCTAGTCAAGTTGGGGAGCATGCACTGGTACACGACGAAACAACTTGGGATCCCGGTTTGAAACCCACCAGGCAGACATGCAGTCCAGTCCCACCCTCTGGAAATGACCCTCTATCTGCCACAGCCAGGTGTTACATGGGCGACCCAGTGGGTCCCCAACAATGAGGATCTTATGAGCTGGATCACCTTGGGGAAACGCGTCACATGGCAGTAGTGCCGTAACTGACGCTCCCTCACTATGCAGGTAATGTGCCTCATTCAGGACTCCATGAGCAACCACTCATTTGACACAAAGTCAAACCAATGGTACGCAAGGATTTTCAGGAGAGACACAGTACCAAAGGAGTCCAGTCTTTGTCTGAGGTCACTGGATAGCATCCATGTCTCGCAACCACATAGCAAGACAGGAAGCACCAGAACTCTAAGGAATTGGACCTTTGTCCTTTTGCATAGATATCGGGAGCTCCAAACACCCCTTTCCAGTGACTTTATGACCTCTGCATGCTCTCCCAATCTGTCTACTGACTTCGCAGGAAGAGTCACCAGAGACATGAATATCACTGCCAAGGTAAGTAAACCTCTTGACAGGGTCAACACTTTCTCTGCAGACAGACACACTGCTGCTGATGGCTGTGCCCAAGAGGTCATTAAAAGCCTGGATCTTGGTTTTTATCCAGGACACTTGCAAGCCCAGACACTCAGACTCCTCACTCAGTCTCTCGAGAGCCACAATCAGAGCCGCCATTGACTCCGCGAAGATCACAGCATCGTCAGCAAAGTCAAGATCCGTGAATCTTTCTTCACCAACAGATGCCCCGCAGCCGGTGGACCCCACGACCTTGCCTAACACCCAGTAAACAGAGAAGGAGCAAGAGCACACCCCTGACAAACCCCAGAATCAACTGGGAAAAATGCAGAGGTCCTGCCTCCACTCAGCACAGCCCTCACAGTACCAGTGTACAGGCCGGCCATGATATCCAGCAACCTCAAGGGGATCCCGCGAACCCTCAGGATGTCCCACAGGGCAGCTCTCTCAACTGAATCGAACGCTTTGCGAAAGTCGACAAAGGCTGCAAAGAAATTCATGTCTGCGCTCCATGAGAAGCCTCAGTGCCAGGATGCAGTTGATGGTAGACTTCTTAGGCATAAAACCAGACTGTTCCGGTCACTGGTGGGTGAGCAAGTGCTCACAGATCCTATTGAGGACAACTCTAGCAAGGACCTTATACGGCACAGAGAGCAGTGTTATCCCCCTGTACTTGCTGTAATCCAGGCGATCACCCTTCCCTTTCCAGAAAGGGATTTTTCCAGTCAGTTGGGATGATGCCAGTCTACCAAATGGAAACAAAGATTGCTTGCAATGCCAGAACAGCTTTACCACCAGTCTGGAGAAGTTCACCATGGATACCACAGATCCCCACAGCCTTTCCTCCCCTCAGCTGGTTCACCTCCAATTCAATCTCAGTGAGACTGGGTGGCTCAGAGATAATTGCAGGTTCTGGCTCAAGAATCGTGGACCCAGAGATATCCAATGTCCTAGCCGGAGGATCAGCTTTGAACAACTGCTCAAAGTAACCAGCCCAGTGTGTCACAACTACAGTGTCATCCGTAAGGACCGTTCCATCAGCTGCCCTGACTGTGACTCTGCAAGGAACAGATTCAGATGTGTGAAATGCTTCGATTCCTCTGTAATAATGCAATAATAATAATACAGTTAATAATAATAATAATAATAATAATAATAATAATAATAATAATAATA